>ML838007.1:0-28669 GCA_009831015.1 Picea engelmannii | reverse complement strand
ACAATTGGGAAAGTGGTTTGGTGAGTAAGAAGATGTCACTTTGAAGACTTATTGGGCTTTGAGTAGTACAAAGTTGAGCTAAAGGGATTTTATCTTCAAAGAGGGTATGGTTCCTGGCTATCTAAATGCCCCATGCCACCATTAGGGGGAGTTCCTTGAGATTGTGAAAATGTTGATTGTTGAGCCAATATTTTAAAGCTTCCTCAATGGAGTCTCCATTCCACCTACATGAAGACCCTATTATTTTATGAATCTTCGTCCAGACCTCGTAAGTGAATTTACAATACATAAAGAGATGGTGATTATTCTCTAAATCTTTACCACTGAGGAAACACCTTCCAGGACCATGGAAATTCTTTTTTTTGGAGTTTTTTCATGAAAGGGATTTATTATGCAACATAAGCCACATGAAAATTTTAGTATTTGGAGGACATTTGAGATTCCAAATCCTTTTCCCCCATCATGGGGTAGGGTCTTCTTTGTCTTCTTAAGCTAGTGCTACATAACTGAGTCTCAGAGTATAAACACCCTTGGGATTTAGGGACCATAAAACTTGATATTCATACTCATTGGGGGAGACAAAAGAATTTTGGAGTGCCCTGATGTAGTTATTTCACTAAGGTTCCTGATCACCTTCAATTCCTAATTCCTCCCAGGTCAGCCACTGCATCTGTCTGTTTACAAATTCCATCTCATGATTTGGTTGAGATAGTAAAACCATCCTCTGTTAAGGTCCTTGATGAGATGTTTAAGAAGAAGATTATTATTTTAACACCCTATCCAGGGGTCCTTTTCAATAAGTACCCAAGATCCATTTCCTATATGCCAAATCAACCATCTGCTTATTAATGGAAAAGCATTGATTATTGCTTTCCATATTATGGATCCATTCTACACCTACTTGTTTGGATTTCAAATCCATTCTATGATAGATTCATGGGGAAAATACTTTACCACTGTAATATGGGCCTAAAGTATCATTCCCTATTTATATGCCAAATCAACCATCTGCTTATTATGGGGAAAGCGTTGGAGAAGAAGAAGATGTTTTTAAAACCCAACCTCCTAAGGCTTTCGGATTTTCTAGTTTCGGCCACGAGGAAAGAACCATTGGTTTTTTGTCCTCACTTCCAGCCCATAGGAAATAGAATGATAATTGTTATATTTTTCCTTGGATACCTTTTGGGATCCAAGAAAGAGAGGCCCAATATATTGGGATAGCTTCTAAGACTTCCTTGACTAGAACCACGTGGCTTATTCTTGATAGCTATTTTTTACACCAGGCATTGAATTTTCTTTCTAGCTTCTACACAAGCCATATACAATCAATTTTATGATAATTGTTAGCTTTGATTATGAACCCCAGATACTTAAAACCTATCCCCAAGGCCTCTGCCTAAAGAGAGAGTATTTGGGTTATTTTGAACCTCTCTTGCTCAGAGAGTCCCCAAGTATACAAATAATACTTTTTAGTATTGATTCTCATCCTGGTAGCCTTATATAAAATAGATGGTAACTCTTGAATATGCTCTACAAATATGACGTTCCCTTCAGAAAAAAATGACGATTTCATCAACGAAAAGTAAATGAGAAATGGTGCACCTGAGACCTATGGTTATACATTTTAATATGCCTTTAGTGGAGACATCATTCATAAGTCTACCTAGTTCTTCAGTGAATAAAAGGAAGAGAAGATGAGAGAGTGGGATCCCTTGTCCTAGGCCTCTTTCCGCTTTGAATAAGGGTGATGTATAACCATTGATTATGATGGAAAACGATGTTGTGCTAATGCAGTTCATGACCCAAGTGACAAAGGAGTGGCATAAACCCAAGTGAATAAGAAGAAATATGAGCTACAACCAAATCACCCTACCAAAGGACTTAGATAGGTCAACCTTGAATGTGGTGGCTCTCTAGTTGCCTATGTGAATAGAGTGCAGACTTTCTCGAGAAAGTACGATGGCCTCATGTATTTGTCGTGCTTGTAAAGATCTGGACTATTCAGGTGAGATATGGGTGGAAAGAATATCCTTTAACCTTTGAGCTATTATCTTTGTGATAATTTTGTATATTCTATTACATAATGATATGGGCCTAAATTGTTCAAAAGTGGAGGGATTGTCTTATTTGGGAATAAGAGCAATAAAAGTGGAGTTATAGATTTCCAACATTCATCCAATGGATCTGGAATACTCCATCACCGTTAGCAAATTCTCACCCAAGATGTTGAAACAATTGGTAAAAAAAATCCACTAACAACCTATCTGGTTTAGGGATTTTGTCCTTCTTGAAGGCATGAAGAACCCACTACAAATCCTCCTTCAAAGTTCCTACCATTAACTATGTGTTTCCCTCCTGGTCTATAAAACTAGGGACGCGAGAAGCCACATTGTGAATGACGATATAATATAAAAAATTTGTAGTAAACCCTAGGGTTTTCACTGAGCTGACATTTTAGGTTTCCTACACTCAACCTTGTTTTCCTTAGGCTCTTATGTCCTGAAGATGGATCCTGTTGTGGATCCAAAATGTCGAATTAACAATATAATATAAAAAATTTGTAGTAAACCCTAGGGTTTTCACTGAGCCAACATTTTAGGTTTCCTACACTCAACCTTAGTATTTATTAGGGTTCCTCTCTTGTATTTTTCCTCAGGCTCTTATGTCCTGAAGATGGATCCTGTTGTGGATCCAAAACGTTGACAAGCAACAGATAATACTGTGGTTCTTCCGATTATTTCTGAACAAAACTCCCACCACATAAACCTTAACTATCAAACATCTATTATTGCTCAAGATTATGCCTTATATAGATTGTTGAAATGTTTTATCCCTTCCTCTAATAACTCTACATAGGAGGTTGCTTGAGTCCCATTTTCTCGGTTTATTTCCCAAATTGTGTTAATTGACTTCCTATGATTGGAAAATTTGTGAAACAACTTGGTGTTTTCATCAACCACTTGCAACTAGATAGCTCTACTTTTAATCCTCCATTCTTGCTCTTTTGCTAGAAAGATTTTCCTTTTGTTTTCCTCCAATGATTTTGGAAGATCCCTTTTCTATTTAGAAAAAATTCTCTACCCCTCCCCTTGAAAACGTTGTTGTAATTTTGTTTCTACATCCTCCAAACTTTGATTGTCTCTATCATGTTTCCTTTTTAACCAGGATATTGCGACAACTTTTTCTCTCTTTAGGTTTTCAAGGAATTGTAGAGGAGGATATCCTGGGAGAGATGCATCGAAATGCCTCTAACAAACTTTGATTTCATTAATAAATGATGGCTCCTCCAACCAATCTAGACTTATCTTGAAAGGGTTGGGGGCCTTATCTGTAAAGGGGGAAATTTCCATCAATATAGGATTGTGATCATAGTCTTCGCTCGAATCTCAAGGGAAACTCATTGCTAGGAAAATGACCAGGGACAATGATCTAGATTGGATCATTATATTATTTGTCATCTATATCACTACTTTTTGGGTGGAAAAAAAATGAGGAATCAACTTGCAAGGCCATTTCGGTGGTTGGTCCAAATTTGGAAATTTGGGTCCAAAAAACAGTCAGAAATATTTCAGAGCCATTTTGAGGCATCAAACAACCTTTGTTTTTGTCCAAACCTTAACAATCAGTAAGATTCTAAATTCTACACGTCAATACCTTTCCAATGCCGTGAATCGTTCATCAATTGGAGTTCGTATGAGAAAGTTATGCCTCCTGTAAGTTGACCTACAATATTGATCACCATGGTGCCAGTGGATGCCACGCCAGCCTCCATTACTTAGACATGTGGGGCTAGCCACGTAGTGGATTTTCTAAGAACATTCTAGAAGGTCCAAAACCTTATCACAATTGAAGGTTGAGGAAGTCAAAAACCTATCCCTAGACGACTATCAGGCTATGTTAAATACAAGGCCACTAAGAGGAAAAGGGGTTCCATTATTTTGCATTGTATCTTGTTCCATAGCTGAGAAAAACATCTGAGAGTGGTATTCTGTTAGCATAAAAAAGGAGGAGAGATTATGTAGCAACCATATAGGCCACAAGTCAAAGGAAACTCCATAAAGAGTGCCTCTTTCTTTGTACTTGCATCATTTCCTTACCAGAGAAAAGAGAGCAGAGCATCCTCACCTTCTAGCTGGGTTTTCTCCCGTATTGGGTTTCCCAAGTCATATCTTGTGTTTATTTGTGGATGGTGTGAATGTGTTTTACTATTCTCTAATTTTTTAGTGTTTTATTTATTTATTCAGTAGCTAAATTTTCTGGAGATCTAAAGGAAATTAACCTTAATAGTAAAGATTTCAATATTTTATTATATTTTTTGAGATGAACTGTTCCAGTGGAATATCCATGGAAGTTTACAGATCATGTTGGTATAAGAGCATGTTTTTCTTTTGGGTATTTGTGGTAATTTTCAGTATCCAAGAATCGTCTTAAAGAGAAGTCACATAAACCCTATCCATGGTGGACGCGTATGTTCATAATAACCCTCGAGATCTAGTAGAAGAGAGATTTGAGCGATTGGAAGCACAAGTTGTTGACATCAGTCACATTATGAACCTCCTCATGACGGCTCTAGAAAGCAATCTCAAACCGTTCGAAGATGATGGAGGCTCTAACTCAGAGAATAGATCGGAGGGGAAATCAGAATATCAGGAAGACTTAGGAAAGGGGTCGCATAAAGAATCCGAGAAAGAGCAGTCGAGTTCTAGTGTCATGGACTGTTCACAGTCCCTATTCAAGATGGAAGTGAAAGTGTGTTATAACCCTAAATTGCACCATACATGCTTACCTGGCATCAAGCCAACTCATTGCCCTTCATTGCCAAAACATCTGCTGAGAAAACCTCTTCAAAAATCCTCTTGGGAAAGTGACACGCACCCTAACCAACTACTGCATGCATTGGAACACTGACAGGCCTACTACTGCACGCGTTGGAACACTGGCTGGCCTACTACAGCCCGCGTTTACCTAACAAAGCACAAAAACAGGAAAGTTGCCGACGGGACGAAAAGCTTTGGGTCAGTTAACTGGAACTCCCAACCATGCATGGCCGAGAGTTCGTCCAAAACCCTAGCTCCTTCTAGCCTATAAAAGGAGGGGTAGGGATACTATTTGGAAGGAGGAAAAAGATAGTAAAGAAACTCTGCCCAATTGCCGAATCCATTTGTCACAACCCTTTAGCCTTTCCTCAAGCTTAAGGGGAATTAAAGCAAAGCAGTTGGAGGACAAAGAAGAGGAGGAGCCCAGGATCAGGATCAAGGAACGGTGGCCGGTCTCTATTATTATTGTAAGTTGATTCATCTTGAGATTAATAAAATAATACTTTTCCCATCCCAATGCACGAGTGATATATATTTTATTTTGATTTATGCTTAATCTCTAACCCTTAGGTAGAAGAATAGCATGCATGCGTAGTGTTTTGTCTTGATTGCAGGATTGTCTTTGGAAGGAGCAGCGAGAGCAAGCGGATAAAGCGCAACGGAGGATCTACATCAAACATCGATAGAAAAAGGTTAGTAGGTATTTTCCATGCTTGTGTGTGAAAAAGGGGTTTGAGTATTGGGGTGATAGGTTAAAAGTGTTTTCTTTAAAGGTCATGATCTGCGTACAAGTTCAGCTCTAGCTTGTTAGTCCGTAGGGCATTATTTCCCAACAACAAAGTGGTCATAAAACCATATCAAGGTGAGATCGACACATTAAAACTGAATCATTGGTTGCAACAACTAGAAGTTTATTTTAGCGTTCACCATATAGAGGAAGAGCATAATATTTCATTTGCTAGATTGAAGTTAGAGGGCCATGCTTTAACCTAGTGGGAAAGCCACACTGAAACACTTAGGCCGAAGGGTGATCCACCAGTAACTAGATGGGAGGACTTCAAAACTTTCATCAAGTCCCAGTTCTACTCTATCAGGTATGTAGAGGATCAATGGATCTGGTGGCACTACTTCAGGCAGAGGCAAGGGCAGAGTGTACATGAGTACACCACTGAGTTCAAAAAGATTCCCATCGTGTTGGGTATATATCCCAAGAACCATGTGTAATCCTCAATTATATGGGGGTTTTACACAGTCATCTACAAAAGCATGTGATGCTCTTGAATTCAAGGACAGTGGATGAGGCTTGTGTATAAGAAAAATACCTGGAAAACATAGAACAAAAGAAGGGGAAACCAAGTGGTTCGAAGCAGAAAGAGGACCAAGAAGATTCCAAGGAGGGGAAGAACAAGTGGAAAGGGGGGAAATATAAGAAGACAACAACCACTACACAACATAGTAAATATCCCAACAACCATTGCAATAATTGCAACATTGATGGCCACAATTAGGAAAAATGTTGGAAACAACATCCAGAGTTGAACCCGAAGAATCACAAGAAGGAAGGAAAGAAAAATAACCTTCTAGCCAAAGATTCAAGCAATCAGGTTGAAAGTAGCTTAGATGTTGATGACAAGATTGTTTTCACATCTGTACAGAAGGAGGTGAATCTAAGTAGCCTTCATCACCAGGAAGAGAAGGAGATGACAAAGCTCTTCCATATCAAGATTCAGGTCAAGAAGGCCGAGATAGATGCTATGTTCGACTTTGGTTCATAGGCTAATATCATAGCATCATATCTGGTCAACAAACTTGGATTGGAGGTTCAAAATCATCATAGCCGCTATCCATTAGGTTGGGTAAACAAGGATACTTAGATAAAGGCAACAAAATAGTGTAAGATTAAATTTGATGTAAGTGTTGATTTTATTGATGAAGTGGATTTGGATGTAGTACCCCTTGATGTATGCAGAGTAGTGTTTGGAAGCCCTTACATGTATATGGGGGATGCAATATTCATGCAAAGAGCCAACCAATACCGACTAATCAAGGATGATAAGTTTTACATCATCAATGCGCATGAAGGGAAGTCAAAGATCTCACCGGTAAGTGCCAATCAAGCCAAGAAGTTGATTATTTCTAGTAGGAAATATGTTTTACTTTTCATAAGTGAAAATCAGTCTGATGATGAGTCAATGAGAGTGAAGGAATCCCTAGAGGGGCGTACTAAATAACAGAAACAACAGTTGGAGGAGTTGCTACAAAAATACAAAGCAATGTTCCAGGAGCCTAAATGGCTACCACCCAAAAGGGAAGTGGAGCATGAAATACAGTTGTTTCCAGACTCCCCATTGTTGAATATTGGGTTGAATAGATAGTCCATTCTGGAAGTGAATGAAGCGAAGAAGCAATTGCAGCAGTTGTTGGAGCACGGTGTAATTGGACCAAGTACCTCACCTTGTGGGTCACCCATCATAATTATGCCCAAGAAGGATGGGACTTGGAGAATGTGTATCGATTACAAGGAATTGAGCAAGATTACACTGAAGAATCGATACCCTTTGCCAAGGATCAATGTTCTATTAGACCAATTGTAGCATGCCAAGTACTTCACTAATATGGATTTGAAATCATGATATCACCAGGTACGAGTCAAAGAAGAAGATACCTGGAAGACTGCCTTCAAGACAAGGCAAGGTTTGTATGAGTGGTTGGTTATGCCATTCGGGTTATGCAATGCAATAGCTACATTTATGAGACTAATGAATGATGTGTTACACCATTATCTAGATTCATTTGTTATTTTTTATTTGGTTGATATATTGGTTTATAGTGCTACCTGGGAGGAGCATATGTCACATCTTATGCAGGTGTTAGATACTCTGAAAAGGAACCAACTGCTGGAAAATCTCAAGAAATGTGAGTTTGCTCAATAGTGTTTGGTTTATTTGGGGTATGCGATCGATGGAGGGGAGATCAAGATAGATCCCATAAAGATGGAGGCCATCATGAAATGGCCAATTCCTACAAATGTCACTAAAGTTAGGAGTTTTGTTGTGGAAACACAATACTTGCGGAAGTTCATAGCTTCATTTTCAGCAATAGTTGCACCACTCCATGCCATAACAACTAGTGGCAAGAGTTTCCCATGGGGAAAGATTTAGCAGAAGGATTTTGATGAGCTAAAAATAAATACGAGTAAAGCACCAGTGATCACACTACCAAACTTGCAGAAGCCTTTCAAAGTAGAGACAGATGCAAGTGGGTATGCCATGGGAACAATACTAATGCAGGGAGGAAGGCCCATCTGCTATCATGCTGAAGTATTTCACAGGGAAGTTCTCAACTACCCTACCTACGACAAGGAGCTCTATGCCTTCGTACAAGCTATCAAAAAGTGGAAACACTATCTTATGGGCAAGGAGACAATCATCCATACAGATCACCAACCACTATAGTATCTGCAGGCCTAGAGTAAGCTATAACAAACTAAAAATTCCAATTGGATGGGGTTTTTACAACAATTTCATTTGGTCATAATGTACAAGAAGGGTAGAACAAATAAGTTGGAAAACATGCTTTCACAACCAACCACATCTAATATTACAACTTTGGGAACTCTAATGGACATGGAGCCTTTTACCCATGATGCATACAAAGAGGCATACATAGAAGATGAGGACTTCAAGGAGGTGTTTTAGTAGCTACAAGGCCAAATTTATATAGAAGAAGGTGATGGAAAGGCTGACTATGATTTCCAAAACGGTTTACTCTACAAGCTTGACAAGCTCTGTGTTCCTAAAGGTGAACGATTACAGTTTATCCGAGAGGCCCACACCTCCAAGGTTGTAGGAAATTTTGGTGTTGGGAAGACAATTGTCAACTTACAGAGATATGTGTATTGGCCCAAAAATGCAATAAGATGTAGCACGATATATTATAGGATGTATACTTTGTTGTACCAACAATCCCAAAAATACTAAGCAAGGTCTATACCATCCCTTACCTGTAGCTACGCGACCTTGGGAAAGCATTTCCATGGATTTTGTGGGAGGTTTACCAACAACTAGGAAGGGACATGACTATCTATTTGTGGTAGTTGACATGTTCAGAAAAATGTGCATTCTCATGCCTTGTAAAAAGACCATTGCTAGATAAGAAGCAACAAACAAGTTCTTTGAATAGGTTTGGGTGCACTTTGGGATACCAAGGAGCATCATCTAAGATAGGGATAACAAATTTCTTAGTGCATTTTCGATTACATTGCGGGAGAAGATGGACACTAAGTTGAAGAAGTATACAACATTCCATCCATAGACAGATGGATAGACATAAGTAGTCAATAGGACTTTGGTGAATCTTTTGAGGGGTTACAACCAGAAGCATCCGAAGACCTGGGATGAAAATTTGATCTATATATAAAACTATTATAACAAAGTAGTCCACACTTCTTACCCTTTTGAAACTTGCTTTCGATATTTTCGACCTTCACCCTTAGATGTTGTATATTAACAATAAGAAGGAGTGAGGGAGGACCTCACAGGAGATGCAGTAAAGGCAAAAAAAATTGTTGAGAAGATCAGGCAGACCCATTTGCAAGTACATGAGACACTAAAGAAGTCACATGAAAAGTACAAGGCTATACATGAATAACAAAAAATAGAGAAAACATTTAAAGTGGGAGACAAAGTATGGTTACTACTGAATAAGGAAAGACTACAGGATGTTGGGACAAGATTTTGGAGACCGGTTTTGGGAATTGCGCAGGAGAAAACCGTGCGAACAGAGGGACAGGTCGGCCATGAATCGGGGCACACAAAAGAAGGAAAGAGAGTTGGCACACTTTTGTAGGTGGGTATTAGCACGCAGAAAAGAAGGAAGACTGTTGTAAGTTGTTAGACATTTTGGGTCCATCGATATGGGCTAAGCCCCATTGTAATTGTATAAATATGTAAGGTTTTGGGATATAGAGGGGGTAGAAAAGGATGTGAAAAGTATGAAAAAGGAGGTAAAGAGCGACAAAGAGATAGAGGATAGAGAGATAGCTAATGAATATGAGAATAGGAGAAAGGTAGGGGCATTTTGCATGAGACATAATGTATAAGCGCAGTGCACATATTTTGTAATGGATTTTCTGAATAATATAATAAGAAGTTGACCGTTGTGGACATAGCCCATCTTGGGTGAACCATATTAATCATGGTGTCTATGTGTTTTGATGTGTTTGATGTTTTGTTTATTGCACACATATGATATATGTTATGTTATTATGAATATGTTGCATGCTATTATGTTTCTGTACACATTATATAAGGAATCCTGAACAAATGTTAGGTAGAATGGTTGCAAGAATTTCCTCTCATCCCTTCATCATTGTAAAAATCTAGTTCTTGCAGTTCCCATAGATACCTCGGGTGAGACTTCACCTTCTTGCGGGTGATACTGAAAGGGCCAGTGTTTGAGGGTTTTGTTGGTAAATTCATGTTGAACCTTGGGTCTTCCCACTTTGTGCCATCAAATGATTCCATTGTCGGGATCGAGATCTGCAACTGAAGGGAAAGTGGAGGTTGACTAAGGAAGAAATAGGATGGTAGTTAGAGACGAAGGAGTGTGAGTTTTCTAGAGATCACAATAAGAACCCACAGATCAGCTGGGAGAAATGGTTACAAAGGTACGTATTTATGGACTTACATGAGATTTTTTGTGTTGATTTCCTGATAGTTTTGGCTAAGTGGTTACAAAGGTTATTTGAAAAGAATGGAACATTATGCACTATTGTTATGAGGAGTTGGACCCTTGAGTTGATCCAACAAGTTAGTACTATAAGTAATCATATCTCGTGCACAGTTGATTTCTAGTTGGATATTGTATTTGGAGGTTATATTACCTGAATTTGCTATAGGGTGTACACAGTCATACAATGCTGCTGGAAGGGAGTTATTTAAAGGTCCATGCAGAAGATATTTGAAATCAATGTCTACTTGGGTCAATATGTTGCTGTGTGATAAGGGGATTATGAAGTTGGAATATGATCACCCTAGTAGCTAGGTGCCTCAGTGCATGCAGGGGTGTGGGGGATGACCAGGGGATGGTCTGAGAGTATGGAGGAGAGGGATGAAGGAAATAATAAATAAGGAATGAATGGACTAAGAATGTCGAGAGAAGAAGAAGGTGTGACGAAAGAAGAGATTCAAGGGTTGTTCAGTGGAAAATTATTTCGATACAGTAGGAAAAGGACTGTGGTTGATAGAGAAGGAAAACACAATGAGTTTGAGGAAAGAGACACTGGCGTAGCACTCCATATTGAAGGAATATCGAGAAAAAAAATGAAGGAGAATGAAAAGGACCAACAAGTCATCCCAACAGAAGGAGATCCATTACATCCCAGTAGCCCTACTTGGGCCAGACTCCGTGTTGAACCCACGACCCCGTGTGTGTCTCTAAGGTCTGAGGTAAGATCAGAAAGTTTGTTGCGAACACTTGTAGTTAGTGAAGGAAGAAAGGACAATAGTAAAGGTAGTCAGAGTAGTTGAATTAGTGGGACAACCCATATTCAATTAGGGACACCGAGGAAAAATATTGTGCATTACATAATGGCGGGGTAGACCCGACTTTGAGAATGCCTATCTTCCATGGAGAATGGACAGAAGATCCAGAACAACACTTATTTGTCTGTGAAGCAATATAGACCATGAAGAAGGTCTAAGATGATGATACACAAATTGTGCAGTTAGTGACGAAATTCAGAGACCGTGCATTACTCCGGTATATGAAATATTACTCCACTGCGCTTGCGGGACAAGCCAAAACATTGGGAGACATCGAGAAAGCCATGTTAAAAGAGTTCCACAAACTAAAGTCTGAGTTGCAGTGTATTACATAACTAAAATATATCAAGAAATTACAGAATGAATCAGTATGGGGTTTTGATCAAAGATTCAAGATATTGATGGATTAGTTGACCTTCTAGATTCTAGATGAGCAACATAGGGAATGGTTCATTGCAAGATTATTACCACATATACGTTGTCCATTGACACAACATAATATTATGTCACAGTCAGAATCACTAGAGGTGTAATACCCAAGTTTTGAGTCCCCATATGAAATAATGTATTTTGTTTATTTGATGAAAGGCCAGAGTGCCCAAACAATTAAAGAGGCCAGTGTGCCTAGGAAATGTAATGCTATGATCATTATTAATAATAAAATACATCGTTGGTTGCAAGATGGAGAAGGAAAAGAGTTATAGGGGGCTATGATTCCACGAGAGAGGGGGCTTAAGGGGCTAAGTCATTTTATCATATTTTATTTACCCATAATTGTTTTAATGGAGAGAAGTGGTTACATGAGCTTCTTGGGGAAGGCCATGTGGTTCTTGATTTGCAAGTAAATATTTAAACCCAACTTGTGGGCTGTTTGAGGGTTCTTCTTCACTCACACTGTTCATTCATTGTTCAATGTTCACACTCTCCATTCTGTTCACTTTTTTCACTCATTTATTCTTGTTCTTGGAAGGAGACCATGGGGTTGAATCGTTGAGGAGGAAGCCATTGTTTGTTGGCTATAGTAGTGACTGGTGTATTCTAGCTATGATTTTGGGCCTCCATGTTTGAGATGCATTGGCATGTACTAAATTTTATTCACAACTGCGAGTCCTGAGAGTCCCAGCATGGAGATTCTTTACCAGATGAACTGGAGCCTTGGAAGGAGGTGGACAACCTAAGGGATTGCGTGGCAGAGAAGGGGGTCCAATCTCTTGGGTTGTGCAAGCTGGAGGAGAAGAGAGCTGGCGTACTTTGTATTTTTGTGTGTTGAGAAACCCGTGAGAGCTTGAGTGCTGACTGGTTTGGGAAGTTGAGTGACACCCTAGAACCGTTCTTGTGGATTCATAGCCTTGGATCAGGGGTGACCTACTGTTGAGACTTGGAACAATAATTCCTATGGATGGGTGGAACGTCCTTGGTCTGCAGTGAGTTGGTGAACCATTTTGATTAAGATAAGTGTTCTCTGTCATGCATTTCTCTGTTGTATATTTATTTTCATTGTGTATTAATTAATATCTCTGAGATATGTATATTCGATGTGCCTGATTGTTGGTTATTTCTATGCATGGCATGTCTACACATTATTTATACCGTAGCATGAATATTTATTGTTGCATGTGTTGTTATCATGTTTCTTTCATGCTTCTTTATTAATTAATTGTTATCAGAATTTGAAATCAGTTTCGAACAATTTTTTTGAGGTAGCGTGCCCGGCTTGGGGGTGGATGGGTACGTTATAGATTAGCGTGCTCGAACCGGGGGTGGATGGGTATGTTACAGATTGGTGTCAGAGATTCAAGTTGAAACACCAGACTGGTATGGGTCGAAACTATTGGACATGGTATTGTCATAAAGAAAGATTATGTCTTTGAGACCCTAAAGCTCATGAGAAATAGCATTGCAGAAATCATGCAGAACCTAGATCATAATGTAGACATAGATCCTTTACGAAGGATTGTGGAATCGTGACCGTTGGATCAAAAGCCATATAAGCAAGAGCATTAAGATCTAATTGAGAAATTTCTGATACAACCAGAGCCATCATATCAAACTGATAGATCGTCAAGCATTGATCAAAGGCAAGCAGGAAATAGAAATTTTCAGGACACCAGAACTTCGCCACTTCGACAATTATTGGAGACAAGGTAGAGGCATGAAATCCCGAAGTCGTGTAACCTTGAAATCATGCCAACCGCTAGATTGAGGGAAGAATTTGGGATTGATGCGAGTCGTTAGATCAGGAGTGGAAGGATAATGTAAGTTTCGGGACTCCAGAACTTCGCCACTTCGACGATTACTGGAGACTAGGAAAAGCCATGAAGTGTCAAAGCCACGAAATGCTGAACTCGTGAAGTGTCAAAGCCGCGAAGTGACGAAGCCATGAAGTGCTGAAGCCACGAAGTTCTAAAGCTGCGAGGTGCTGAAGCCAAGAAGTGCAGAGCCGAAGTCGCGAAATCATGCAGGCCGTCAAGTATGGAGCGGAGAAATGTGGACCGTCCTTTTGGTTGATGATGTGCCTTATGCCACGTGGTAGGGGTGCCATATGGGGACATGTGCCACATGAATTCAATACCTTTTGGATCCCAACATGTCCATTTATGAGTGACATGTGACACTCATATCGTGGGTCCACGTCACCATAGGTGACATCAGCATGCCATGTCATCTCCGGGATTATGGCCTCTAGGAATTTCCAGCTTCTTCCACCAGCAAAAGTCCCGGAGTGTCGAAGCCCCCGAAATCACGTAGACTGTCGGACCAAGGAGGAACCTTAGGTGAATTATTGACCTTCTGATCGAGTATAGTGGAAGGACAGGGTAAGCCACAATATCCCGAATTCCCAGAGTAACAAAATCATGCAGACCGTCAATCTAATATCCCTTCATGAATTTTCTCTACCGTTAGATCGAGCAGTGGAAGGATAACATAAGAAGAGGTATTAAATGACGATAAGTGATCATCATTACTTTATGACCACTTCGACAGGTATAACTCCGGAGGATTTGAAAAACTTTAGAGTTGTAATATCCCAAAGTCCCGGAGTGCCGAAGTCCCAAAATAATTAAGGATCGTCCATCTCCATGCATGTTTAAGTCATGATCGTTGATTTCATTAAAACCGCCAAATGAGCCAGAATTGTCCAGTCAACAAGAGATTAAATATCAACCATCCAATCTACTAGTGAATATAATGTATGTATTCTGGTGAGGTCTACTTCGGGAGAGTTGGAAGATTGAAAAGGGAGAATAACCCAAAGGCTAAAGTATGGAGGACTTGGTTACAACACCAGTCTCATGATAAGGTAAAGGGGATGATTAGAGGCATGAAGGGCCTAGAAGTAAACAAGTCGCAATTTTTTTTTGAACAAGCTCCTATGTAGAAGAACAAGGGCATGGCACTAGGAGCAACGCTTAAAGTCGATAAGCCTGTGGTTTTGAGCTGTGGTCACATGGAAAGTGGATTGAAGGAAGAACCTATGCAGAATTTGAATTTTGTACCAATTCAAAGAGCCTGTGGAATAATTTGACAAGATTGGTACACAACCATTCCATTGCCGCTACAAGACCCTGTTTGCACAAAAATGGTAAAAGTGACTTTTTCATGAAGCCATAAATTTCATCTCAGAGATCGGATTGGGGCATGGGAATAGTCATTAGAAAGATGATTCAGAGGAGAATGACATTGGTTTGTTATAATTTGGAGAATGATAACATATTTCATCATGAATTGAGCAGAAAAAGGACATGTAGCATTGCCTGGTAAATTTTTTATAATATCCATAATTCTAACAAAATGGTTGCTTGCACATTTTGCAGAATTAGGGAGTATAACTATATCAGTTCAAGATAAGAATGCATACTAAAGAAATGGAGGAAGGATAGGGAGCCGTCATTCATGATAAATAAGCCAAAGGTCAAAATATCAGTGTTGGTAATGGAGAGACATAATCAAATGGACACAAGAGTAGAGGGGAACAAGAAACCTTAATAGAGACTGTGAGAAGCCTGAAAATAGAAGTGCAAAGTTACAAAGAAGACAATGAGAGGTTGATTAGAGAAAAAAATCATATAAATGTTCAAGTACTGCAAATCCTAAATCAGTTGCATAGGCAAGCAATGAATGGATCGGACTTAAGGCAAGAGGAAGAAGAAATATATCATGAAAGAAGAGGTAACTACATAAGACATACTCATTCAAGAAGTACAAGCACAACTCATAGAAATCACTCACCTCCTTACTCAACAAGGAAATTTTATGCATATGAAGACTCCATAAGTAGTCCAGAAGTGTCTCATGTTAGGCACCAAAGAAGAAGGCATGAATTGGAAGGTTTGCAAGGAGAGTTGAGGAAGCTTAATCCACCATCCTTTGATGATTAAAGAGAAAGGGAAGATGATGTTGAAGCATGGCTGCTTGGACTCAAGAGGTATTTTCAATTGCATAACTACTCCTCAAACCTAGAAGCAAGACTTTCCACATACCATTTACATGGTTAAGCTTCTATTTGGTGGGATCAGCTGAAGCAAGTGGAGCACATTAATGAGAGCAGGATCACTTGGAAGCAGTTCAAGAAATATTTTCAGAAGGAGTACCTTTAAGAGCACTTCTATGAGAAGAAGATGCAAGAGTTATTTGAGCCAAGGTTGGGAAGCATGACCATGACAAAATATGAGAACACGTTCTTGGGATTGTTGAAGTATGTAGGATTTATCAAAGATGAAAAAGTGAAGATACAAATGTTTTTAAGTGGACTGCCATCCTTTTATAAAGAGAAGATTCAATATGATGAGCCCAAGACATTGAGTGAGACCATTAGGAAGGCTAAGTACCTATATGATCAAGGCAAGGATAGAGAATCCATGCAGAAATCTTGGAAAGATAAGAAGAAGGAGAAATTTGATCA
Organism: Picea engelmannii; assembly: GCA_009831015.1. NCBI lineage: Eukaryota > Viridiplantae > Streptophyta > Pinopsida > Pinales > Pinaceae > Picea > Picea engelmannii. The sequence continues at coordinate 12,404 of ML838007.1, read as the reverse complement.
GAGGAGGAAGGGGTTCAAACCTCCTTTCAATAGAAACAATCCTAATAAAATCAACAAGATCAATCTACTAAGGATGAATCCAAGAAAGAGGATTCCTTGGGGAAAAAAGGAAGAACACCAATCCAATGTTGGGGGTGCAAGGAAAATAACTGCTTGGCCTCTTTTGTCACCTAAATGAGCAAAAGAAAGGTGCTTACAAGCTTAGTTGGGTTAGCTAAGCAAGACAATAGTAAAGGAAATGGTTAGAAGAATAAACATAAAAGACTAAACTAAGAATTAAACTAGGAAAGGAAAAAACGATTAACTATTGTGCATAAAGACATAAGAACGAAAAACAAACAAGACTCATGTCACCAATGGAAAGAATTGTATTAGTGAAAAGAAAACACCAAAGAGAAAGGGGACTTTGGGTCCCTTCTTCCTCTAAGGGAGGGCTCTTGGACCCCCAAGATTGAGCTCTTCTTACAACTTGAAAACTTGAAAGAAATGGTGAAAGAATCCCAAGCTAACCCACTCAAAAGGTGATGTGGATTGCCCAAATGGAATGGTGCTAGTATGCCCTTGATGAGAAAAGAGGTTTCCCCAAGAGAATAGCAACAACATAACCTTACAAATGAATTCCTTGAAGATGTAGTGCACCCATGGCCTTGTTTTATAGCACCACTTTGAGGTATCGTGAAACCAACTTTTAATGTGAAAAGGGATGTTTAGGGCACCTTTAGGTCTTTGACCAGCCACCCAGCCGGATCTAGCCGAGATTTGGATGTCAAATCAACTTGGAAGCTGAACCAGAAGTGGGTGGGAGGCCGACCAACATCATAAATGCACCATTCTTAGGTGTGCTCAGCTTTTAGCGTCCACAGTCGCGCATCGTGCGCATGTCCGCTTTTCCTGCGTTTCTTGATGGCGCATGTGTGTTCACTCCCTGTATAGTCATAGCGCATCCTGATTTTATAACTGGTTGGATAGTTTTGGACCTTTTGGAAATGTTTTTTTGGTAATTTTGGTCCACGAGTGAACTAATGGCTGTTTGAAGATTCTGGATTCCTGTAACCATTTGCAGACAAAATTTCAGTGATAACAATAACGTATACAAGGATTTCCTTCACAGAGGAGATAAAGCGAATACCATGCACAACATCCAAGAGGATACAACAATGGAGGACATGGGCAAGATATATGCAACCTTAGAAGATCAACAAGCATAGTACCAATCCAATATGATCGAAGTGGAAGGTAAGATCATCAATAATCTTGTTTCTATTTTAATTGATTTAGGAGAAAGTTATTGTTACATTCATCCTAAAATAGTGGATAGATTACATTTGGAGAAAAGGAAGCTCGAAAAGTCAAGTTTGGTTCAACTAGCCACTGGAACATAAAGAACGATCAATGAGGCTGTTAGAAGTTATCCAATAAATATTAATGGAATAAGTACAATTTCTAATATGAATATCATCCCATTAGGATCTTATGACATCCTAATTGGAATGGATTGGTTGGGACCACACCATGGTCCTAGATTGTCATAACAAGTCCTTTACATGTCTTGATGAAGAAGGAAACTAGAGCACTATGAAAGGAATTCTGAGACCCATTTCTATAAGGGAGATTTCATCCTTAGAACTGAAGAAATGTTTCCGCAAAGGATCTCAATTGTATGCAGCTCATGTGGAAGAGTCAGAAAAGACAAAAGGGCCAAGCCTTGAAGATTTTCCAGTATTGCAAGAGTTTGAATATGTATTCCAAGAAATACCAGGATTGCCACCAACGAGGGAGATACATTTCTCTATTGATTTAGTACCAGTAGCTGCCCCATTATCAAAAACACCTTACAAAATGTGTACACCTAAATTGAAATAATTACAAATGCAGTTGGAAGAGTTGTTGAAGAAAAGGGTACATAAGTCTAAGTGTTTCACCTTGGGGAGCACCAATACTCTTTGTCAAAAAGAAGGATGGAACATTGAGGCTGTGTATAGACTTTAGACAACTTAATAAAGCCACCATGAAGAAAAAATACCCTCTACCCATAATTGATGACCTCTTTGATCAACTAATAGGAGCAATGATATTTTCAAAGATAGACTTGAGATCCAGATACCATTAGGAAAGAATCAAGGAAGAAGATATCAATAAGACAACTTTCAGAACCAGGTATGGACATTATGAGTTTGTAGTGGTGCCATTTGGACTGACCAATGCACTAACTGTCTTTATGTTCTTAATGAATGACATATTCAAAAATTATATGGATAAGTTTGTCATTGTGTTCTTGGATGAAATACTTATTTATTCTAAGTCCGAGGAAGAACATGAACATCACTTGAGGTTGGTGTTACAAGTGTTGAGGGAACATCATCTTTATTCCAAGCTTAGCAAGTGTTCTTTTTACCAAGAAAAAATCCATTATTTGGGTCATATTATTTCAGAACAAGGTATAACAGTGGATTCGAAAAAGATTGAAGCCATTAGAGGATGGAAAACACCCCGCAATGTTTCAGAAATCAGATCTTTTATGGGATTAGCCATATACTACAGAAGGTTTATAGCGAGGTTCTCTAAGATTGTTCATCCCATAACTTCTTTACAAAACAAGGGAATCCAGTTTGAATGGACAACATAGTGTAAAGAGAATTTTAATTTGTTAAAGGAATTACTTACTAATGCACCTATTTTTAAGATTGCAGACCCAAATGCGAATTTTTTGGTATGTACAGATGCATGCAAGGAAGGACTTGGTGGAGTCCTCACTCAAAATGGACATGTCATTGGTTATGAGTCCAGAAAACTCAAAGAACATGAGAGGAGTTATGCCACACATTATTTGGAGCTTGCTGCCACAATTCATGCATTGATGTGGAGGCATTATCTCATGGGAAAAAGGTTTGAATTAAGGACAAACCATAATGGTTTGAAATATCTTTTTGAACAACCAACTTTGAATGCTAGGCAAACAAGATGGATGGAATTTTTAAGTGAGTATGACTTTGACATCAACCATATCAAGGAAAAAGAAAAGAAAGTTGTTGATGCACTCAACATAAGAGTACATCTCATGCATGCTACAACTGTTAGTATGCATAAGTCATATTTAAAGAGAAGAATTTTCGATCCTGTTGTTACAGATCAACATTAACTACAGGTAAAAGAAAGTTTATAGCAAGAAAACGTACAACAAAAAATTAAAGAGTACAAGATTAAGGAAGATGGATTACTTATGCACAAAAATACAATTTATGTTCCTAATTCCAGAAAACTTAGGAATTTGGTGTTAAAAAAATGTATAATGTTCCATATGCTGGACATCCTGGCTATCAGAAAATAATTGCAACAGTAATAAGCAATTCTTTTGGCCAGGAAGGAAGAAGGATGTTGCTAATTACATTGCCAGAAGTATGGAATGCCAGAGAATAAAATATGAGCATAGACACCCAACGGGTTTGCTTCAACCATTGCCAATTCCAGAGAATAAATTGGAAGTGATAACCATTGATTTTATAACTAAAATGCCCAAGAAAATAAGGCAACATGATTCCATAATGGTAGTTGTGGATAAATTGACAAACGCTGCTCATTTTGTTTCTATGAAAATGACTCATATAATAGCTAATATTGCAGAAATTTACATGAGGGAAATTGCTAGGTTGCATGGGATACCTAAGGCAATTGTTTTAGACAAAGATACCAAGTTTACTTAAAAATTATTGAGGGGATTATTTAAAGGATTTGGTACAAATATGAATTTTAGCACAACATACCATCCACAGTCAGATGGACAGACAAAGAGAGTCAACCAAGTGATTGAAGACATGCTGAGAATGTATGTGATGGATAAACCATCTAAGTGGAAAGACTACTTGCATTTGGTTGAGTTCACCTATAATAATGGGTATCAAGCTTCATTGAAGATGAACCCATTTGAGGCTTTGTATGGTAGAAAATGCAATACTCCAGTGAGTTGGGACAACCCAACAAACAAAGTAGTACTTGGGCCAAAATTGCTCAAGGACATGGAAGACCAGATGGTTAGAATTAAGTAGAATTTAAAGGCAACTCAAGATAGATAGAAAAGTTATGCAGATAATAACATGAGAACTAGAGAATTTAAAGTGGGGGAGCATGTTCTTTTAAAAGTGAAACCCAAGAATATCTCATTGAAGTTGGGTAGCTGTACAAAGCTAGCAACCAGATTCTATGGTCCATTTGAGATCTTGGACATAATAGGGCCAGTTACATACATGCTTGCATTTCCTGCTTCCATGAATGTGCATAATGTATTTCATGTCTCTTTTCTAAACAAGTATATACATGATCCTAACCATGTTATTGACTGGAATTTGATTCAGGTAGAGCCAAAGGGATACTTTCAAATCCAGCTAGTGCGCATATTGGACAGAAAAGTCAAAATGCTCTGAAATCGAGTTATAAAGCTGGTTAAAGTTTAGTGGACCTGTTACGGTCCTGAAGATGCTACTTAGGATCATGAAGATGCCATGTGGGCAAAGTACCCACAAATTTTTGAATAAATTTTGAAATTTTGATTTATGTTTTGTATATGCACTGAGGATAGTGCCAAAATAAGGGGGAGGGGAATGTAATACCCCAGTTTTGAGTCCCCATATGAAACAATGTATTTTGTTTATTTGATGAAAGGTCGAAGTGCCCAAACAATTAAACATGCCAACATGCCTAGGAAATGTAATGCTATGATCATTATTAATAATAAAATACATCGATGGCTACAAGACGTATAAGGACAAGAGTTATAGGGGGCTATGATTCCACGAGAGAGGGGGCTTAAGGGGCTAAGTCATTTTATCATATTTTATTTAACCATAATTGTTTTAATGGAGAGAAGTGGTTACATGAGCTTCTGGGGGAAGGCCACGTGGTTCTTGATTTGCAAGTAAATATTTAAACCCAACTTGTGGGCTATTTGGGGGCTCTTCTTCACTCACTCTATTCATTCATTGTTCATTTTTCACACTCTCTATTCTGTTCACTTTTTCACTCATTCATTCTTGTTCTTAGAAGGAGACCATGGGGGTGAATCATTCAGGAGGAAGCCATTATTTTTTGGCTATAGTAGTGACTGGTGTATTTCAACCATGATTTTGTGCCTGCTTGTCTGAGATGCATTGACATGTACTAAATTTTATTCACAGCTATGAGTCTTGAGAGTCCCAACATGGATATTCTTGACCAGATGCATTGGAGCCCTTGAAGGAGGTGGAAAACTTGAGGGACTGCATGGCAGAGAAGGGGGTCCATTCTCTTGGGTTGTGCAGGTTGGCGTAGAAGAGAGATGGTGTACTTTAGATTGTTGTGTGTTGAGAAACCTGTGAGAGCTTGAGTGCTGACTGGTTTGGGAAGCTGAGTGACACCCTAGAACCATCCTTGTGGATTCATAGCCCTATCTTGGGGCTGACATGCTGTTGAGACTTGGAACAATAGTGTCTATGGTTGGGTGGAACGTCCTTGGTCTATAGCTAGTTGGTGAATCATTTTGATTAAGATAAGTGTTCTCTGCCATGTGTTTCTCTGCTGTATCTTTATTTCCGTTGTGTATTAATTAATATATTTGAGATGTGTATATTTGATGTGCCTGATTGATGGTTATTTCTATGCATGCCATGTCTACACATTCTTTATACTGTATCTTGGATAATTATTATTGCATGTGTTCTTATCATGTTTCTTTCATGCTTCTTTATTAATTAATTGTTATTAGAATTCGAAATCAATTTCGAACATAGTTTTTGAGGTAGTGTTCCTGGCTTGGGGTTGCTAGGTACGTTACAAATTAGCGTGCTTGGCCTGGGGGTGGCTGGGTATGTTACAAGACGTCACCATTAATATGGAAGCATCCCCTATATGAGATAATGGTGTAGATATGGCTCAGGTTCAGTTGCATTTAGCATTGACAATTCAGTTGCAGGAGCTTGCTAAAGGGAATGAAAAGTGCGAAGAGGTCTTGTGTGTTACATGCATAAAGGAAGGTCATCGTAAGAATGAATGTCCAACCTTTGTAGATTATTTGGCTATAGTAGCTTCAAATCCCTTGTCCATAGGAGGAGGGGTATGGTGTGAGATATGCAGAAAGATGGGTCATCACCCAACAACTTGTACTTTGATGCAGGAGTATCACAACACTGCCAGAAGATTATTTTGTAATTTTTGTAAGTCTGTGGGACATGATGAAAAGATCTATCGTGCACTTGATCTAATGAGAGAATACACCTCATATGCATACAGATTTTAGGGGGGAGAGGGATTGAAAGGAGGGGCACCAAAATATAATTCTTTGAGGGGATACAATCAAGGACGAAGAGGAGGATTCAGAGGTCGAGGTTTCGACAGAGGAAAATTATTGATTATCTACTATAATTGTAACCATCCTGGGCATTTGGCATGAGATTGTCAGATTCCTTGTCCGACATGCACATATTGTAGACAAACTAGATGATGTGATGAAATACTATCCGCAATTGATCACAAAGTGGAAGGAAAAAATGAAGCATAATGTGTAGATGATAGCAGCAGAAGAGCGTGACGATCGACCAAGGGTAGCAGTAGTTATGCACAGAGGGGAAATAACAGGAGCTGATGCGACAGAGCAAGGAAATTGGATCGACCAATTGGCTAGGAAAGCAACGAAACCTTCTCCAACGTTTTACCCCCAGAAAGAGAGAGACACATATAAGAAATCAAGGAAGGATCTAATAGAAACAGAGTGGGGAGCATCGACTGCGCCACCTGTGTATGGAATGCCTCCAACCTAAGACCACTCGATTACAAAAGGCCAATTTATAAGGCAAGTACTCTGAATATTTTCTTAAAGATTTGTTTAGAACTAATAAAGGGTGAAATTTCATTAACATGTTGCGTGGGATGATCGACTAGTGCGCAAAAGATAAAGAAGCACCTATTGCACAATGAACAATTAACTAGGTATAATGCAAGAAAAGGACAAATATGGAATTTCGACTTAATACATAGATAGGAGACTATGATATGGATACTATCATATAGGATCTGGGATATGATGTGAACATCCTTCCGAAGCAGACATGGGAAATGATGGGAAAACCAAAGTTGATTTGGTCACATATTCAGTTGAGGCTAGCAAATCAACACAAGATTGCTCTGATTGGAAGACTGATAGGGGTGAATGTTAATATCAATGGAGTTCACAACATAGTATATTTTTAAGTAATTGAGATAATGGGTGGTAGTAAACCTTACCCAATGTTACTTGGACTCGCTTGGGATTTTGATAACCAAACCATTATTGATCTGAAAAAGAGACAAATGATCTTTGAAGTAGGAGACTTGAGAGTTACTGCACCATTGGATCCCACAAAAGGAAGACTATACGTGGAACTGGAAAGGGGAAAAGAACTCGTCAACCTTTACAATGTGACCACACAGATGGATGACTATGTTAATCCTACTATTGAGGGTGTACTTAGTTGGTAAAGTATAAGTTCTTGTGCTTCGGATTAAGAAGAATCCCTGTAACATTGAGAACATATGTTACATGTAGTATCTACAAGGAGATGTTCTCATATTACTCACACATTACGCTGGATTGGAGCTGAGGTACAAGATCCCTTGAAGTATGATGGAATAAAAAATATAGATTCCTTTGTAAAATAATTTGAATTCTAGATATCATAACAACAAAGACCACCAGCTTTAAACATTGCACTGAAAGTGACCCCTACGAGGTGGTGCACTATGCATGAGGATAGAATAGTTAATTGGAAGTAATGCAGAAGGATGTTATAGGTCAGGTTCAGAACATAAACTGAATATACTACGTAGAAGTATACTAGGTTGAGTTTGTCGCGCATATTAACAGGGGGAGATGCAAGAAATGTGGATGACAGTCTACCAGATGCACACTTGTTTGCAATACAATTGGTCGATGATTACTTTGCATATATTGTCCAGTTCTTGAGCACAGGAGTAGCCCCACCTAAATTTACAATTGCACATAAGAAACCAACAGATTACCAACTCATAGCGGGGAATTTGTATAAGTTGGGCGCATATGGTATTCTTCAACGATGTGTATTGGGGCATGAGAGGCCTATGATATTATTAGAGGCACATGAAGGATTTGTGGGAGGCCACTATGCAGGGAAAGCGACGGTTCAAAAAAAATTGCATGTAGGAATTTGGTGGCCCACCCTTCATAAGGGTGATAAGGAGTTCCGTCAGACCTGTGATGTCTGTCAGTGAGTTGGGAAGCCATCTTGAAGAGATGAGATGCCTTTAATACCGCATGTTACATTGCAAGATTTTGATAAATGGGAAGTTTATTTCATTGGATTGATCAACCCACCAACAAAAAGATTAGGAGCAAGATATATAATCACTGCGACAGATTACTTAATCCGACCGGCTGATGCAGAACCTATCCGAGACTGCAACTCAGAGACTGTTGTGGGGTTTTTATTTAAAAATGTTGTTATGAGGTTTGTATGTACGAGAACCCTTATGAGTGATTAGGGGACGTATTTTTTGAATAAAATGATTGCTACTTTGAAAAAATAATTTCATATTTATTACCAGAAGAGCACACCTTATCACCCTCAGGAGAATGGAAGAGTGGAAGCGTTTAACAAGATCCTAGAGCATGCACTAAAGAAGATATGTAATGTAAATCGAGATGACTGGGACCTGAGGATTTCTGTAGTACTATGGGCATATCAGACCACATGTAAGAAGTTGACAGGACATAAACCATTCTGATTAGTATACGACCAGGAAGTAGTTATGGCCATAAAGTTCATTGTGCTGAGTTTGCACATTGTCTCACTGATAGAGCTCACAGATTCTGACGCAGTAGAGAAAACACTTTTAGAGCTAGTGGAACTGGAGGAAGACTGCTTCATCGCAGGGTTTCATCAATAGGTTCAGAAAGCACGCGATAAGGCATGGCATGACATACATATTAAACAAAAAAAATTCCAGATGGGAGACCTAGTTTTTCTCTATGACAACAAATTTTTGCAGCACCCTAGAAAGTTCCAAATGCATGGGTCGGGTCCATATGTGATAATATTTGTGACAGAGGTAGGTGTTGTTCAGTTGGAGAAATTCTATGGGGAAATCGTGGAAGGAATGGTCAACGGTAGTTGGACGAAACTGTATAGGGAGAACCGTCCTTCTGTGCAATATTCTGAGTACACAATACATTTACTATAGTATCTATACTATACTGGAAAAAAAAAGGTTTGAAGAGACAAGAAGCTTGAAGTTGTGAATCGGGCATTGTTCAAAGAGTCAAATTAGCAGAAAAAAAGATGAACAAGAAATGTCATGGAAATGAAGAAATAAAGAGGAAGGTGCATAGGATGGAGAATTGAATTGCATGCAGGAAGGTGAACTGAATTGTGTGCATAAAGGAAAAGTGAATTGTGCACAAAAAGAACTAGGATAAATATCTACGCAGATGATGAGAAAGGAATTAAAGAGCAAACATGATCGTGAGACGATGAAAACACATCGTCATAAGTGAAAAGAGGTGATGATATTTTGACAGCTGAAAAATCTAGACCATGATCTGTTGGAAAATAAGAAATTAATGAAGAATCCATAAGAGAATTGAATGTGAACAAAATCAGATTGGATTGTGAATTTTGGTGTGAAGAGGAATGAAACAGCTGGCAAAATTCTATAAAAGCAGAAGAGGGAAGATGATAAAGGGTCATAGTTTTTTGAACATTCTAAGAGAACAAAGAATCAAGTGAGTTGCAGGTAGAGTATAATCAAATAAATCCATGGCATCACCAAAGACAGGAGCATCCACATCGTAGATGAAAAAACTGTGCACAAAGCAGGCATTTGTACCTGTACAGGAAGAAACCCCGAGAGAAGCGACATCATATGCATTAAACTTTCCAAGAGAATATGTGTTGCCCAAGACGCCAACAAAAATTCTAGTTAGACTTCCCAAGGAGCCGAAGTATGACCTTGTTGCACTGACGATTCCCCAAGGCTCAGTATTGAGGGAGACATGTTGGGCGCAGTAGGAAGTCTGCGATTTTGAGACCATGATCTTGCAAATCTGAAAAAATTCCTAGATTTATCACCACAAAACTATATGTGCAAAAGACTCATCCCAGAATCACTCAGAATCACAATCGAGCTGCAGGAGTAGGCAACATGACTGCAATGAACATGCATATTGAACCTATTGGAGATCCCACACTTTGTAAAAATCGTGGAAATTAACATCTACGTCAAGCTACTGTTGAGTTGCGTCCACAGATTTTTCCTCTAGTTGGACAGACTAGTGTCGATCAATATCCAACTTATCACGTAAATTACAGGATTTATGTTAGCAGGGGAAAACCCACTACATTTGTTCACAGATAAGAATTAAAAGAAAGAATTATCAGAATGGATGAAGGAAAAATATGACACGCACAAAGGAGTGCACAGATTATACTTCACGAGCATTAATTATGATACCGTTAGATTTGTGATACAATTGTTGGCTTGCAAGTTACCTAGGAAATGTCCCAGAGACCAGGTAACAACAAGAGTAATAGAAACAACAAAAAAGTGCGTAGTAGGAGTACAAATGACCTGGGAAACATTTTTGGTGAATTAGTTTTTAACTGATTGCATGGAATCGTAGGGAAAATGTATGGAGTTCCACTATGCATGGTCACTGATTTTGATTATATTGGTTGCTTGGATGGAGATGGAAGAAACTCTGTTCCCTGAAGGTATGAAATAACCATTCATGGAAGCGAGGTATGTTTCTTTGTAGCATACCACACACAAGAATAGGCAAATGGAAAAAAATGTCATTTTCTATATTTATAAGGAGACAATTTGACAGTGTATTGAGGAAACACCACACATCCTACCTCTTAAAATTGAAGCATGCAAAGAAGTAATGCGATTCAAAGCAGGGCCACACCACATGTACATCCAAGAAAAAAGGGATCTAGATCAACAATGGTTGCCAACCAACTACAGGTTGACATAAAAAGATGTCAGTTTGATTGTAAATGATTGGGAAGCAGAGTGGAGAAGCCCAATGCTGGAAGCAACACAACAATAGACACAACACTAAGAGAAGGATCCAAAATAAAAACATGAACATGAAGAACAAGGGAATGGTGCAAGTGACACTCAGGAAACCACACTGCACATTGGAGAGAAGAGAAAAGAGCATACTAAGGAGTAACATAAACACAAGAAAAGGAAAGCCTCAAAGGAGGTAGTTATCCAGGCCTTAACTGAATATGACCTTGAGAATATTGGAGGCCAGGTGAAAGAATTTACTAAAGAAGCAATGTAGCGAGCTACACAAAAACAAGAGGAAATGTACACTAATGTGCAGATGCAGATAACTACACTGTGCCATATTTTAGATTCGACTAAGATAGCCCAGTACAAATGATAGAAGAAGAACAAACAGAGAGCACGTCAAAGACAACCAAGTCACAACCATCATCAACATCAACAGAGAGCCTCATCATGAAGATATCAACAAGGGCCATAGAGTTTCTCACGACATAAATGCAGGAGCACACACAAGTATTAAATCATATTGACTTAGTGTTGTCACAATTACCATTGAACGTGCTACATATATTGCATACAAGTGCCACACAAGAGATCCAGTTACATGCATAATCGACTTCTATGGAGTTGGTCAAAGTGACTGCAGACAAGGAAGCACTACATGCAGAGTATAACAAAATCATGCTAGAATGGGACGAGGCTGCGTAGAGAACAACAAGGTTACAATAGGCAGTGTAGTAGGTATACAACAACATCCCAGAGGTACCAATGGAATTAGATACTCCTTTAGAATATCAAGTGACAAATATAAGTGAATCCATTCAGGGATTCCACGCAAAAATAGTCAAATTGGAAGCTCACACAACACCAAGTACCCCACTAGACAAGCATGACAACCCTAGAAAGTATTATGAGTTTGGATGAGGAATACATCAAGTTATATGAAGAGAGTACATAAGTGTGGACTCAATTTTTGGAGTATTAAAAGTTACAAGCAATAGAACAAAGATTACAGGCTACGTAGGAGAAGGCACAGAAGTTCAAAGAAACAATAAGAACTCTGCCAACAATAGAACGAATGGTTGCAATAGTTGAGAATATGTAGTTGTACGTTGAGATAAACTAGATAAGAGATGAACAAAAAAATCTCGTGCAAAAGTTTGAGCCACAACAAGAGGAATCATTTCAGGTGACATTAGAACTTGCGGCTGCACAAGGAAGAGTAAAGCAAGCAGTGCAAGACAATACAAAGAAATCGAAGACACCCATTATCGCACATACAATAAAGAGGATTTTGGCGCAAGAAGAACATGCAAAGGAGAAGGCTGCAATTGCGAAGGAAAATTTTC
>ML838006.1:23650-44892 GCA_009831015.1 Picea engelmannii | reverse complement strand
AATTTCCTTTCACCATCTATATTTAAATTTCATTCTATTGCTTTGAAGTGGGGGTAATCAATTTGTTATATAACACAAGGGATGATATATATTTTATATAAAATAAAATATAATTGTCTACATGTATGGGTATACTTTGAGATTAATTTTCCCTCAATTCTATCTATACATTTTCCTATAGATAAAATTTATATTTTTGAAATCTTTATGATTAAGGTTTTACCTTGAGAAAACTAGTAAGTTATAGTATAATATCAAAGCTTAATTTGCAAAATATTACCCTAAACATACATTTTCAATTAAAATAAAAAAATGAATAAAAAAATTCACCAATCTTATAAAACAACATGTCTAAATTCTATTGACTAGATCTATCATTTCTATAAAGATTTGAGTAAGATAGAAAGGTTTAGATTCATTTATTCAAAACAAACAAACTAAAACTAATTCTGAAATAATATCAAACAAACTTCTAATTGATCACAAAACAAATAGAATTATATTCTTCAACTGAAAATTACTATCAGTTTGAAGAAATTATTACCTAGGAAATGAAAACAAACTAGCCATAATTGAGTTGTAATTTATAAAATAATTTCTTAAACCAATTAGGGTTTGAAAATGAAATAAAATACATATATCTAATAAAATGAGTGAAATATTAATAAATAAAATGTTTTAAGAATTTCCCATTTACAGGCTATCTAAGCACATCTTCATGGACCAAATTTCTTTGTTTTGTCTCTCTTATCAAAATGATCCTTATTTTGTCTTGATACCTAAAACCTGTACACAAACTGAAAACAACCAGTATGAAATTGAAATAAAGCATTCTACTGAAAAATGAAATGATACATAAAACTACAAATTTATTTATATACAAGATTCTTGCTTAATCAAGGTGAACTTAACTTGGTCATGCATAAGAAAACTTCCAATGATACCAAATAAGCATTTAATTAATTAAATTATAAACTCTCTTACTGCAAATGACTAAGAAAAACAAGAATAATGATTGCAACAGAGGAGTGATGGACAACTTACCACGCAATTTATATACATATTTACAGTGAAAGAATGATGAAAAACTCTCATTACATGATGACTCCAAGAACACTACTAAAGGATATTCATACTGATAAGAAATGAATACATGATTATTTGTATGATTGTTTTACTTGTTCAAAAGACTGAACTCCATTTTTTGGATCTATGTTCTACTAATGAAATAAGATTGTTCCACTAATGCATCTCCAAGTGATTTTTTCTTATGATCATTAAGTTCTAAGTCGTTAAATATCAAAGGAAACAATCTATCTTTTTATGACTCATCATAAAATTGAACCCCACATTCACAGTGAAAAAATGATGAGCTGATTTTATTTGAACTAATAAAAACCTTCAAATAGACTTCAACAAAATTTTGAAAATTTTGTTGAAGCTTCCTCCTTTTGTTCTCAAAGATTGAATTGTTGTTACACAATATATGCTTTCTTGATAAAATAAGGTTATTCCATATTTATATAAAGTGAGGAAGAGGTATAAGACAATATGTTAACTTCTTTTTTATAAAACTCAGAATCAACATAATCAATTGTTGATCATAACTATCATATATGTGTTCATTAAAAAATTTAGAAAATAATAATGAAGAACTCAACTCTTTAAATTTTGTTGTCTTCTCATCAAAATATATTTTATAAGAATCACTTTACTCACTCCTTTCATATATTTCCTTATCATCATAAAGAGGGAAAAAATGAAGAGATAAATCTTCTAAATCTAATATATAAATATTTCCTTAACTTTGAAGTATTTCTTCTTCAACAAAATTTTCAGAAAATAATGATGTTGCAGCTAAATCTGTTGATGTTACAAAGCCAAGCTTCACACCGCACATGTGATCTATGCACTAAGCACCAGATACACCTTCCCAAAATCAGGTCAAGGCATAGATCCAACTCCTCTATCAGGCATGGAGCCTTACATACATGTTTTGTTGCACAAAGCAGCTCAGAATTACTTGCCTCTTGCACTTAGCCAATTACATCCCCATCACTACATCACTAGGCTACTTCTACCTTACAATATTTACTTATTTATACTTTTACATTTAAAAAAAGGTCTAATCATGGATAATCCCATGGGCCGACATCCCATACCCGTTACAAAACCCTAAGAACCCCATGTTGGGCCCACAAAGACCACAAAACCAGTGAGATCCCGCGATCTCAGCTCCGACTTGGCGCTCCATCTTCGACCAACATTTTGAAGTCCGAAAAGGTGGTCAAACCTCACCAATGTTTCCCCAAAACTTAGTCGAGGGCCAACAGGCCCCCAACACTCACCTATGACTCATCTTGAGTCACTCATATCTGGGAAATGTTGCTTTGAAGGCCTCAAGCTTATCTCGAGTTGCCTCGACTTGCTACTTCACCTAAGCTTCCTTCTCAGTGAACTCCTGATCATTTTCTATGTAATAGGCCCTTCCATGTGTTGTTCCACTATCGCAATCACTTGGTCCAGTTGCGAACCTTGTCCTTCGATCTCTTCAAACACCACGTAGGCTTCATCCTGCACCAGTTGTAGCCTCTACGTGACTTCAATTAATATGCCATGGATGGTAGTAATGTGCTGCTAGACCACACGTTGTTCTTGTGATATCTTCATTCTCTCGTCTGTAGTGAGTGACTTCATCTGCGCCTGAACTGTCAGTGCCTGCTACCACACCTCTTGTAGTTGTGCTTATAACTTCCTAAGTTATGGATCTTCCATGAGGCATTTGTAGGTATGCGCACTTCTATCGCTCAGTTGTTTGCACTCTCAGGCGAGTACCATGATCCTTCCAACTGCTCTCTTAGCGGCTTCCTCCCTCTGGTCACACACTTCCTGCGGAGTGCTTGGTACTTCTTGGATATCCAACTCTGTTACCCTTGCTTGAAGTTGTTAGATGGCCTCAACGAGCTTCATCACTTGAACCTCGACTACCTCATGTTCCTCCTACGCCAAGCTTGACACAGAGAGAAGTTCTCTGCTCGCCACTTCTTTGACCACAGTCTACTTTGTGAGCAGTTGGTCCTTTTATCTATGTCTCTTTGTTTTTTCCTCCTCGAGCATTGCCTGAAACTCATCCTTCTCATTTTCATAAGATGTTATGCAGTACCGCGCAGCTCTTAGTTTCTCTAGGACTTCCTTTTTCTCTTTCTTCAGGGCTTCTGTATCCTTTTCCTTCTCCTCTTGGAATCACTGAAGTCAAGCCTTTGTTGCATCTGCAAGTCTTCGAAGTTGGGCTGGCTCATTGCCCAACACTGCAGTCTCTGATGAGGAAGGCATAGTAGGTACTGCGCGGATAACTTGAATGCCTCTTTGTATCTCCTTCAACTCCTTCTTGAACTTTACATACAACTCTTCCTGCTTCGCTCCATATTTCTCCAAGAGATCTTCGGATGCATCTTAAATCGCTCCACGGACCAAGACGATATCATCCTCTATGAGTGTAGCCTTCAGCTGGGGCTTACAGGTGTGGGTATCATTTCTTTCTTACTAGTATCAGTAGGGGTATCCTTCAGCGGTGTAGCTTCACCTTCTCCTTTCTTTTCTCCTTCTTCCCCTCCTACTTCTTGATTTACTTCATCTGTTCCTCCTCCTCCAAGCGAGCCAGACCCACTTTATTCTGAGGTGATGTTCTCCTCGTCGGTCTCTATGTTCTAAACTTCCTCCTTTTTATTTTTCTTCTTCGCACTTGTCTGTCATGCATGCTCGAACTAGGTGACCAAGGGGCTTCCTATGATGTTAGGGTTAGAGAGTTATGCATCATCAATAGGTGTCTGGAATTCCTCTGACCATTCCTTTGTGATTTGTTCCATATCTTCATCTGTCAACTTGTAATAGGACTATAATTCTTTCTTTCTCTCATCCTTGCATGCAGTGATATAAATAAAGTGTGGATCTGTGCGGAACTTAGCTAGTGGTCTGTACGTGTGAAAGGTGTGCAGTGTCATGCGCGGGAATGATTCAATGGAAACCTTTAGTTGTTGATAGTAGGCATGGAACATTGGGTTCGACTATCATTTCTTCGACATGTCATTCATATACCATAAGGTGAAAACCTCACGGCCAACGACTCCGATGGTTCAATCTACGAGAAGGTGGATCCTTTCGGCATTTGCCAAGTGAAAATGCAATCATCATGAGTAGCCAGCTGAAGTGAAACTCCTATCCCTGATCCTGCACTTCGCAATAGTGTTTATCAAGATTGTTGATGAGGTAACTCACCCAATTTATCTGCATCCCCTCCACGCATTTTCCTGCGAGGTCCAGCTAAATTTTCAAGAAAGGTGCACTGCACCATCCTGAATAGAGGCTACCTTGTAGCCTCACTTTCCCTTCTCAACTTCGTTATATTCCTCCTTGATGCATTGTGCGAGGGAGATATCTGAGGTCTTCCCTGGGTAGAACTACTAAGGGTTGGGTCCCTGCATGCTCAATCCTGTAATCTGGTGGATCAGCGTTGGATCCATAGTAGTCCGCCTGTCGAGCCACAGGTATCCACCATGATATCATGACAAGAGGAGTTTAAGGCAAGCATTAACCTCCTGATGTAAAAACAAATGAGGAATATTCATGACATCCAGTATTGTGGACTGTGGCAGCGCCTTAATCCAAGGCTGGAAGACTATGCAAGGCTTATTCCCAGTCATCTTCATCAAATATCTATGGGGCACGAGCATGGTGTGTTTATTTATGTCTCCAAGGTTAAAGTCATTGTTCTTCAGTGTTGGGATCTGTCCCAACTAAGTTCCCACTATGCGTATTCCCTTTGAAATGTATGTCGTGATCAATGTGTACTCGAAACCCTGTGGAATGTTGTCATGATTAACTGTGTTAGCCAAAGGCAGGATATAATCAGGTAATATCGATGGGATCTGCTTCACATTATCCAGATCGTTGGGATGCTTACTTTTCTTCTCAGTCACGGGGTTGGCATGTTTCGAACATCATCCATTCGAAGGGGAATCCTGCAGTCCCCTGGTCGACGACGCCTGTACTCCTTCAGACATAGCTTTATCAACCATAAAGTTCTTTAGAACCTCTTCGATGAACTTCTCTAGCTCAGTGTGTTCGACCTTCAGGCTCACTGTTAACAAATAGGTCAGGGTAGGTGAACGGATAATGAGGTAGAAAAATGTAAAGTGATGTTTGATAGCATAGCTCGATAAACACAATCACTTAATTGTTAGATTAGATAATTACATGTGGTAAAAAGTGGTCTCGGCGCAGCGTCCGACGTGTTAAATAAGAAAGTGTTGTAACGGATTCCTCCAACGGAAAGGAATGCCTCCATCAATGTGAATCCATCTGTTATGACACGGTATGAACGTCCAACATTGATCTATCCGCCCATAAATTTGTTTCCTAGTCGTTCAGAGCATTGTTCTAACGGTTGGGGCACCTCCAACAGTCATATAGCTTCATGAAGGCAAAGTCCCATTCTGCATGGTTCTGTTGTTCCTGCGAGGTTTAGAGCCTGCAAGCCTACCTCCTGCAAAGTCTTCTCTATAACTTCCTATATCTTTTCTAACTTAGATTTCTTCTTACTGATCTTCCTTGCCTTCTTTCTTGTGATCTGAGTCTCTCTAACTGTTTATGTATTTCTCTTCCCATTCTTATTCTTATCTTCTCCTAGTGAAGTGACTTTGCATTGTTGATGTGCTCTTAAAGGGTTTGAAGGTAATACCTCTTTTCTTTCTATTTGCTGGTTGTATATACTTATTTCTTGCATGGATAGGTCCTTCAAACCTTCTTGCATTCTTTCAACTTCGACAACTAATTCTCTTGCGTTTTTCTGCTTCGACTTAACTTCTCGTTCTTCTATAAGTTGATCCATTTTTCTAGCTATGAAATCCCTTAGTTCTTTCTTTTTATTTTCTTTAGCTTCTTCCTCTTGTTTCCTTCTAATTTGATATTTCTCAATCCAATTCTTTCCTAACAAAAGAGGGAAGGGGGCGTTGTTCTCAAAAAACTTAATGACTTCAAATTCCTCTTCATTCGATGTTCCATGGATGATAATAGGTACATTAGTAACTCTTTCACATAGGGTTATCATCTTTCCTTTAAACAAGCCTATTCTTCCCAATGAAGGTATCACAGTAGGCTTTCCCAATATTTCCTAAGTTATTTTTTTCATAATATTGACTTGTGTCTCCTCATCCAGAACATAGTCTATGTCGAAGTCTCCTATTCTTGCATAAATGCGTTGTTTTTCTTTCATGATCTCTAGTAAACTAACATCTTTGTAATCATTCATCATTTCTTCCAATTGTTCTAATGTAGTCTGAACTCCCTCTGATCCTTTCTCTTTATGATCTTCTAACATTCTCTCATTCTCTTGACTCATGTTCATCCTTTCAACTTTAGAAATCATCCTTGGCCAATCCTCAACTTCATGACCAACAATTTTACAACAAAGACAACCATGACCTGCACCAGGGAATTCCTTAGCAAGATGTCTCGGTCTTCTACAGTTATAACATAATGTTAATCCTCTCTTTCTCTTGTAAGTTCCCCAACTTCTCATGTACTGTGCACTGGGATCACAGTGTTGGACTTGCAATCTGCAAAAATTCTTTCTAGGTTCCTGCATCCACTTATTAGTCCAAAAATTCTTTCTATGCATAGGAATAACATATCTTTCTCTATTTCTATCAAATTTATTCAGATCAATTTTTTCTTCTAACTGTACCCTAGCTTTCAGACTAGGACAGAATCTATCAAACATACCTAGATTCATTCTTTCGAAACAAAAATGTTCACTTATCTTACTCTTATCAAAGTACAAATATTTACTTCTTTCAAGATCTTACCTCTTTTCTTCAGATCAGGTTTCTTTCTTAGCATAGAGCTTCGCAATTCAAGTAGACTACTACACAATTCAAGTAGAGTACTACGCACTAAAGCAACAGATCTACACACAGAGCTTCTCTTTTATTTACTTCAGTTCCCAGCAATCACAGTTTCAGGTCTCGACAAAAGAACCATTTGTTGGCACAGGGGTACACCCAGGGTTCAACACTTCGACAATGCACCAACAAAACCCTAACTATCGGCCCTTTCAGCAACACCTGTGAAGCAGGTGAAGTCTCACCCGAGGTAGAGGCAGGGGGGTTACAGGACTCAGGTGTCTATAACCAAGCTAGGACATAGATCTATGATTACAATTACTTCGCAGAGTACTTAGGAACAATATGCATCAACCTATTAGTCTTACTTACATCGTAGATCAAACCCTAATTGTAGATTGGCGTAGTAACAATGATGAAATAAACATCACACTTAGAATCATAAGTTAGATCTAGCACATCCAACATGAATAAAACACTAAGCATTCATAGATATATCTATTACACATATCAATCAATGCACTAAGAAAATCCACAACATAAACATCATAGCACAAAGAAAACCATCAACACATGATAAACGTGGTTCACCCCAATGTGGGGCTACGTCCACCAACTTATTTTTCTTCTTTATTAGTCTTCAATCTCTTACATTCGTCTTCTCCCATGCACTAATCCATAGAGCCAAGCTTCACACTAGATAGGTGATCTGCACACTAAGCACCAGATCCACCTTCCCAAAATCAAGTCAAGGCATAGAGCCAACTCCTCTATCAGACACGAAGCCTTACATACATGTTTTGTTGCATAAATAAAATCATAACTACTTTCCTCTTGCACTTATCCAATTACATCCCCGTCACTACATCGCTAGGCTACTTCTACCTTGAAATATTTAATTATTTATACTTTTACATTTATAAAAAGGCCTAATCATGGGTAAACCCATGGGCCAACATCCCATACCCATTAAAAAACCCTAATAACCCTATGTTGGGTCCACAAATCCCACAAAACCACTGATATCTCACAATCTCAGCTCCACCTGGGCGCTTCAGCTTTGAACAACCTGTCGAAGTCTAAAAAGGTGGTCAAACCTAACCAATGTTTCCCCAAAACTTGGTTGAGGGCCAACAGTTGAATATCTAAACAATATCTGAAATGTTCAAAGGCCACCATATGATTTTATGTTGTAAAATCATCTTCTCCATTGAATTTAGGAATATATTTGAAAATTTGAGGAGGTAAATCATGAAGAACATATGGTATTTTAAGAGGTTTATATCGATTTAAATCCCAAGGGTGAATATTTTCAGGTTGATCACAAAGTATATGAGAGACTAAAGGAATTAGCAAATTAATATCATCCTCAACTAGTTTACAAGACTAACTATGTTCTAAAAGAATAGGAATTTGTAATTTTTGATCGGGAAATCTCTCAAATGATATTAGTGCAGTAGGTTGATCATTACTTTTAGAGGACAATAATAATAAAGTCTTATCTACTTGAGTAAAATAATAAGTTAGGGTTTCTTTTTCAAATATATGAAATGAAGTTTTGAAATTATGATTCTTTGAATGAACAAGATAGTAGAACACCTTTTATAAATGTATAAGAGAGAACAACAAAGGAACAAACATCATATCTAAAGTATATTGAAAGAAACTTGTCATTTGGTACCTGATCATTGGGAAAAAGTTCTTCATTTATTTGTCAACATGGCTCACTTCCCAATGGAGTCTTGAAAATATGATTGGAAACGCAATGGATTCACTAGGTGAAGGATGATTAAAGAGCCTACGAGTGTCTGATTCTTTTAACCAACATAAATCGTATATGTTAAATGTCATACTCCCAAGGAAGATAAGTCTTTCAAATCCACTCCCCAGAAACACCGCCAAAAACACGTTGTTCATGAGATTTTTCTAGGCTCAAAGAACAATGTCAACGCTTCTCATAATAATAATTCAATTGATTAAAATGACCTTTTAATGCCCCTAATTTAATCTAATCTTTCAATGAATAATAATCCTAAATAAAGAGGCCTAATCTCATCATAAAGTTATTTTAAAATTAATAAGATGAAAATCAGTGTTGAGATAAACAATAATTGAAAGGAGCAATGTATCCAATATTGATAAATATTACTTCATCTCCAATATAAAAAATAATAGAGGATTTACTTATGTCATGAAATATGAAGAATTTTAACAAAATATAAAAGCATAGGTCTTACTTAACCCGCAACAAAGCAGAGGAAATGTTTTACTTGTATAATTGTTCTATAATTTATGCAGTGGAGGTTGTACCAAGTTACAACAACTATGGCATGGATAAATTGATTAGAAGAGAATGGTTTATGGAAACATAGAGAAGAATCACATAAACCCTAGAAACGAAAATCAAAATCTCTCTATCTTATGTAGAAATAATTTTTATTGAACTCTCTGTATTTTCTCATGGTGCAAAAAGTCCCTTTACATTGAATTTACATCAACATTTATATAGAGGGATAATAATAGAATTTGTTATTCTATCCTTTTTTTCATGGATCTATAACTATAATATGGTATTTGATTTCTAAAAATGGATCAATTTAGTCAGATAATCTTTGGATTCCTTTAATCGTTGAAGAAAAACCCTCATTTTTTTGATTGAATGCCCCAAATTATATTTTAATATCATCATTACACGACAACCATTGGATCACCAAGATAATTTATCGATATCATTGGTTCTTTGATTAATAATATTTCGCGACCATTGTTTTAATCCCACATTCATCGAGAAATCTATTTTGCATGGATTTATATTGAATAATCCTTCCCAATTGATTTGAAATGAATGAGCAGGCCCCAGAACCCCATCCATAGTGTAACCTTTTAGAAATGGGTCCTAGATTTACTGGATCAACCTATCCTTGACAAACATACAACTTCAATAATAAAACCTAGTGTATGGTGACCCAACTTGACGTGGCATGTTTACGTCACCACAATCACATGGCACCCCCCCATCGGTCCCTATTTTCATTGATGTGGTAGAAGTACATTCCATGTGTCCCCTTGATCTTTTTCATGTCTCAAAAATTCCACATGTCCACGTGGTAATCATTCATTGGATGGATGATGTGGCACTCCACATGTAAGAGTTTAGTTGTCTACCGGACTAGAAAAGATCATGAGAAGGGTTTCAAAAAACGTTTGACATCCCAGTGATCCTATAGCCGATATCCCGGCATGACTTGGAACCTCTTGGTTGGTGATCAGATCAAATTGATATGTTGTGCAACTATAGTCTAGGATTGTGATGATCCGATAGCCAGGAGCCCAACATGACTTGGAACCTCTTGGTTGGTTGCACACATCGGCTGATGTATGTTAGTCCTCGGATTGTCGGAATATTTTGGGATTAACCTTTCTAGTATATCTCGATGTACGAGATCCGAAAGAATCTCATTCCTTGATCTGATATATCCCAGATCCGATCTCCATCGTTGATCTAGAGCCTGATCCATTATGTGTCATCGATTTGATATGTTTTTGGAGAAAAAGACTTCAACCCTGGAGATGTCATGTTGACATCATATGGATGTGTGGAAGCTCTATATTGGTGTTGAGTTGGTATGCCACATGGGAGTTTGACCTGGCACCATATTAGGACTATATGAAAAATATCTCAGATATGGTGAACTTTTAGGGTCCGGTGGTTTGACATGGCCTCACTGTTGATGTCTTCTATTGGGTCTGATGGCTACATGGAAACCTCCTATTGATTTGTGTTGGTGTTGAGGTGGAAAATCATGTCACATGTCACCTGGATATATTGTGCTAACCCATACGTCTGGCAGGTTCCACGTGCCCACCTGGCATCTACTGGTTGGCGTTGTCATTGTTCTTCTAGTGGGTGATGTGGCGTCGAATTGGGTCATTATTATGATTCTTGTTAAAGTTTTACCATCCGGGAGGTTGGTGATCCAACATCCCAATGATCCAATAGAAGGATATTTGAATTACAAAGGAACCTTCGGGAACCGTAAAATGATGAGAATCGTTGATCTATGCCCGAGAGAAAATATAGGTCATCGATCTCCATATTTTACCTTGATTGACCTACACGCAAACATTATTTTATTAGTTTAAAATATTATATTAAACAAAATAAATCTAGTTTTATATATACAAGAACAATATGAAACACATAACTAAAATATGATTTTAAATGATTAAAACTAAATCAAAGAAATTAAAATATAAGTTTAAAACTAAAATTAATAAATATAAAAATTAACACAAAATAAGAAAAGGAAAATTAATCTAATAGAATAAAATCAAATTAACATTTAGATAAACAAAGTAAATAGGAAAGAAAACATATTCTAATAAAAAAATTGAATTTTTATTTAGAATTTTAACCTATGTTACAACACACCATGTTATCCCTAAAGTTTTCACTAGACTGCAATAGGGAAAAGCTAGGGAATTGATATCCCCAATTCCTAGGGATAACTAAAGAGATGATGTCTCGAGGCCCTTAGGTTGAAAACATGGAGTACCGAGAGACAACTTGACCAACAATGTCCACTTGCGGAGATAGAGGCCTTCTTCACCACCACATATCTCAGGTTCATCATGAGGGTATAGAGCACATCAGCTTGCTTCTGGAAGGCATTTGGCCTTGCTCCATGAGGTATATCCAGGTATTATGGTGAGTGTCATTTCAATATTTGAGGCATTTGAGTTTGTTGCATTTTAAATTGCTTTTGATTATGTAATGTCTTCTTGGAAATTATGCTCCTTGCCTTATTTCACCTTGGTGGTTGACATTGCGCCATAGTAAGTGGTCACCCTTAAGGATAGGTTTGTTATTGGGAGGTCCTATTGATGAGTCATCATGTCATTCTCGACCATGCTTGTCACTTTTCACACTTCATCCCCTCATATCCTTACCTTTTGGTATTTTCGAGTATACTGACACAAGAAGGGATTGTCCCTTATTTCATGGAAAGAAGGAGTTGAAGGCCCATAGGCTTGTAGCTGGAAAAATATAGAAGAGAATAATTAACCTTGTATATTCTCTCCAAGGGATCTCGAGGACAATGAAATGTCTCTCATAAGAAACTGATGGGACCCATGAAAAAATAAATAATACAAAATGCCAACCAAAGTGGAGCATGTGTGGGCAATATTTGTCATGCTTAGGTAGAAGCCCCACACCTTTTCTTAAACTTGGGGAATCATTATGTGATCAGGTTTGAGTCAAGGTGGGCATTGTTTTTCATGCTTAGGTAGAATCCCCACCTTCCCTTCAACTTGGAAACATCTTAAAGAAACAAAAGTCAATAAATGGGTTTGGAAAAAGGATGCATTGAAAGCGAAGGTGAATCACACCCTGTACAAATGCACCCATAAATGAGACACTAGGATGTATATAAATAAGAATCATTTCATTTCATTTTTGACATAACTCTCCCATCTTGGAGAGGATCCTTGGCTGAAATTTTTTCCCCTTTTGGGAAATTTTATTTATCTCTCTTTTCTACTTGCACATTTGATGGTTTTTCTTGGCTATTGGATGGATAAGTAAGGTGCTATCTTTCTTGGAGACTATTTCTTTCTTTTATGGTGGATTTTATTGGTTAAAAGGATTTTATCTTGTTAATTCTTGGACTAGGTAAGGAATCTCTCTTGTTATTGCTTCTTTTCTTGGTTACAAGGTTAATTTGCTAAGATTTTGGAGAGTATAAAGGAATACAACCCCACTAATCCCATCATAATTGTCTTGGAATAATGTTTTGCACAAAGGAATACTAGGATGAGTAAAAGGGTTTACACCCTCCTAGGGTTTTCCTTAGCTAGTTTTATTTTCCTTAGGGAGTAAAAGGGATTACACCCCCAAGGAAGTATCACAACTATCTCTTTCATTTTTAAAGACTCCATAACCCAATAGTTAAAGGAACTAATCTCTTTCATTGGAGAAATAAAATCATTGCATTGGGATACATTGAATTATGAGATATTGAAAATGTTTAAGTTGGAATCTTTTCTACATGCTAAAAGTTTTTCAAGGCCACTAGGTCATCTTATTTCTCCAATTATTTATTGCTACTGTAATAAATTTAAGCTACATCCATTAGGGATGCATAAAATCACTTCATACTTTCTAAATTTGCTCATGTTCTAACCACCAAATTTTGCTAGAAAGTTGCCAAGTTAATTTACTTGTTATTGCACTTCTTTTGGGTGGTTTACTTGCAAGTTTTGGTGGTTGTATTTTTCTTTAGTAACACTTGTTTTCTACAGACATAAGTATGCATAAATATCTCTTCAATACTTACATCAAACAACCTTTAAATGTTGCTAAAGTCTTGTGCTATCATACTTGAGTTTCACTAGTGATTGCTAGTTTATCTATTCCATCATTTACTTGACTTTTAGCATCTTGTTCGAAGATTTAACAATCATTTACTTACTGATATATATATCTATGTTTACTATTTAAAATAAGTACAAAAAGATTAACTTTCTTTTCCACTTAATTTTAAGCTTGCATACTCGTCCTTTCTTCTGTCTCAGGAAGGTACAATCATCTTCTGCATATACTCAAGTTTCTTGGAAAAGATTGATCATTTATGAGACTCCATTCCAAGATATATTCCACTTAGTAACTTGACCTATAGGGGAATCACTTCCATCATCTCACTTTTCATCTCATTTCCCCCTAGGGTCACCCAGGATCCCCCCCCCTATGTTGGATTTCTCCTTCACTAAAGCGAAGGGAGGGTTCATCTAAGGTGACAGTGGGTAAGATCTCCCACCATTATCACCATCTCATGGATTAGGTCAGGCTTTTACCAACCTACAGTTTGTGCTATAAAATTTTGACATCATTGTCGGGGAGGATTTTGAATCCTCTTTCGTTCCCTAATGACACTTTGGCAAGCTTTCATCCCAAATACTTTTCTTGTAATATTTCCTGGCAAATCCATTTTAGGGAAGTTCCTTTTTCCATTTTTGATGAGCTTTTCATAAAGTTCATCTGGGGACTCCATTGAGGTATTACCCAAAGTAATTGAACCATGGTGTCATGGGACTTACCATGGGAATTCCATAAGGTGTATCCTTCTATTGATGTTCAAAATATCCATGGATATCCAAATCATTTCTCTATGGAGTGGGGGGAAAGTTTCCTTGAATTTAATGGTGATCCAGAACTAGCAATCACCCATGTCATGAATTACATAAAGTATGCCTCAATCTTAAATCTTATACATGAATATGTGTTGATGAAAATTTGTGTTTCTTCTCAGGAATCAAGTTAGAGGATTTTTCTTGCACACTCATGTGATTTGAAAATCATCCCATCTCCTACAAATCTTATTGAATAATTTCTCAGGCATTATCAGCCAGCTACTCATAATTTGCAAGATACTTTCCAAGAGCTCAAAGATGCTCCTTACAGAGAAGGTTTTCCGATGGATGACGAGACAATAAATGAGGAATGGAAAACTGAAGAAGAGTATCATCCACCAATTGCAGAAGAAGGGCTAGAAGAACATATACATGAAGAAAGTTATCAAGAAGATCTCAATTATGAAGACCTAGATGAGACGTTGGTCTCCATTATCTCGCTTGATGAAGGTGAAGTTTATATGCCACACCTTCCTCCTGCACATGAATATGATGAAATGATCATCATAAGTGATGCAAATGATCTTGTGGAAGACCATTATGATGTGGTTTATCAACACATTGATGATTTCATACATGTTGGGAGACGTGGATGGGGTGTGGGTTGCATAACTTTTTATTGAGATCATATTTATAACATTAAAGGTAACTCTAAAGAAAAATAGTTTGAGTTGTCGTCTTTAGAGGACTAGTATCCATGCGTATATGATTAATATTGTTGGCATCATGATGATGATATGGCAAAAGACTTGTATAGTCCATGCGAGGATGACCTATTGCAACATATCTAGGCTGATTTCCAATCATCCCTTGGGAGTTATTATGCTCATCCTTTTGGGGATGCAGACTTGTTCTATGATAATTTTCAACCACCTTTGTCCTGAATTTTAAATGAACACCAGGATGTGGTCATCCTAGAGTAATCAAATTCTCACTCTAAAAAGAAAAAGTATTTTCATCTTGGTGATTTTTACAAGGATTCGCAAATGAAGATGAAACATTTTTCTTTCTTCAGACTTGAGCCTGTCGTTTACCTAATTTATTATTCTTAGGGAATTTTGTTAAGTTTTTATTGTTGTTATTAGGTTATTTCCAAATTGCATGAGAATTCAATGCATTTCCAAAACAACAATATAAAGAGGATCATTGAAAGAAACAATATCACAAGTTATGCAACATTTTATCCTGGGAAACCCTCATGGGGGAGAAAACCCAACAAAAACTTCATCAATAACAGATTTCCAATACAATGCCAAGACTAAGGACAAAACACCAAAGATATACCAAGACTGAGCATGCACCTCTCTTCTCCTTCCTCCTGTAGTTGCAACTACAATTGCCTTCAAGATATGTGCACTAGATAAGTGAGTGAGTATGTGCAAATGAGACACCAAACTCACATATAAATACAAGTGTGAGATGGCGCTAGTGTTGTGTCTCTTCACTTGGTTGAGATGACTTCTCCTAGAAGTGGCTAAAACCACTTTATAATTAATAGGGGTCAACTTTACAAATACCACTATACAAATATATTTTTTCCAATCCAAAAAAGTGGATTTGATCTTATACAAGACTCGATTTGATCAATCCACAAAAGGAGATTTGATCTATAAAATATAAACTCAAAAATAATTAGAATATTCTTCAAAGTTACAATACTTCAACACTCCCCCTTAACGACACAAGTATTATACTAACATGACTCAATACAACATCATCAAGAGAAGGAGAGGGAACCATAATCATCAACATCTGGAACATTGACTGACACATCTATAAGTCATCAGAAGTTTTTCTCATAATCAATATGATCATCGTTTACAACATGGAGCTGGAGTAATATCATTATCATCAACAACATGAAGCTAAAACATCAAAATCAATATCATGAAGCTAGAAAAACAACATCACCAGGCTTGAACATCATCATAAACAACATGAAGCTGGAACAATAGCGTCATCAACATGTGGTAATAAAATGATGCAGGTGCATCAACAACAACATTTGTGGTACTCTAACAGACCGTCCTTACCAGACCTTCGAGATCTGCCCAGGAATCATAAGATTCCATAGGATATAAAATCCTAATGAGTTACCACGTGGTACTCTGATAGAACTTCCTTACCAGACCTTCGGGATTTTCCTAGGAATCATAAGATTCCCTAGGATATAAAATCCTAACGGAGCTACAACTACTGACCATAGCTAGAATATACATGCACAGGTACTCTGACAAACCATCCTTACCCGACCTTCAAGATATTCCCAGGGATGATCAATCCTTTAGGATATTAAATCCTAACAAAGCTACCTATTGTTGGTCATGATACCATAGTATCATCAAAATCACTCCCCCTTTCGAGGGAGGTCCTTTAGGACAACACAAAGCTTGTATCATAAGTACTCAAACTTCACATGAGACAGAGGCTTGGTCAACACATCTGCAACTTGCTCATATGTACCAACATATTGGAGCTTTACAACTCCCCTTTGCACCATATCACAAATGTAGTGGTACCAGATTGCTATGTGCTTCGAATTATCATGGAACATTGGGTTCTCTTTCATCTTTATACGACTCTAGTTATCACATAGAATCACGGTGGCTTACATCTCCAGATCGAACAGACCTATCAACAACTTCAGAATCCATATGGATTCACAACTAGAGTAACGTGTTGCAATGTACTATGCTTATATCATGTTGAGAGAAATAATGGATTGCTTCCTACTTTTCCATGAAGTCATGGATGACCCCAAAGTGAAACAACATCCTGAATTGATATTTCTATCTGAAGCACTTCCATCTGAATATGAATCAGTATAATCATATAGTCTGAATTCATGATCTCCGGTATAATAGAGACCATAATCCAACATACCCTTAAGGTATCTCATCACATGATTTGCAGCTATAAGGTGAACACGTCTGGGCTCCACCAGATACTGACTCAAGGTGTTCATAGAAAAGAATATATATGGCATGGTATTCATCAGATACATCAATGATCAAATAATATATCTATATAGAGTAGCATCAATCGACTCTGACGAAGTATCAATCGGGAGCTTCAAATTCGTTTCCATGGGTGTGTTCATGGATTTACATTCCAACATGTCAAATCTCTTTAGTATTTTAACTGCATACTTCCCTTGGTTAAGGAATATCTTCTCTGGGATATTTGAAACTTCAATACGTAATAAATAATGCATCGTGTCTAGGTATTTAATCTCAAAATCTGCAGTGAGCTTCTTCTTTCAATCTGTGATGAGATTTTCTTCTCCTGTCAAGAATAAATAATCCACATATAGTAGAAATATAACTAGGTCATCATTCATAACCTTGAAGTATAGGTTAGGATCATATTTACTCTTAGTAAATCCCAAGCTTGTCAGGAAACTATCAATTCTTCCATACCAAGATCTAGGAGCTTGCTTCAATCCGTACATAGATTTCTTCAAGATGCAGACATGAGTCTCTCTATATTCAATGTCAAACCCTTATGGTTGTTCTATATACACTTCTTCTTCAATAAAAAAATTTAAGAAATTTGTTTTTACATCCATTTGGTGCAAATTCCATGTCATTTTGGTTGCAAGAGCTATGATGGTTCTGATAGAAGTGTATCTAGCTACAAGAGAAAAAAAAAAATCATAGTCAATACCTTCCTTTTGATAAAATCCACGAGCCACAAATATTACCTTATGTTTTTCAATACTTATGTCTGTTGCATGGTTTATTTTGTATATCCACTTGGAAGATACCACATCTTTGTTCTTTGATTTGGGAACAACTTCCCATACACGATTCTTCATAATGGACTAGTATTCTTCTTTCATAGCATCCATCCTGTTGAGTCTCCATTTTGACACCTCTATTACCCTATATTATCCTCTATCTAAGCCTATTTTACCTATTCTATGTGTATATAATTGATTGATTCCTCCACAAATCCACTTGATGACCTTGTCCATGTGAATAGAGAGGCAACTTATGATTAAGGCATGATTTGTTTAGTTTTCTTGATTAATTTCAACTAAATGATTGATTATGTATGTTCCTAATCACTTTGACTCTTAATCAGCTTCATCTGGTACTTCAGTAATCCAGTACTACAACCATAGCATGATATGTTACCCTATCTAATCCGATACCAATGCTCCACCTATTCTGGTACTAATGTTCCACCTATTCTGGTACTCCACGTCGCATCCAGTACCAACTCAACATTGCATCCGGTACCAACAAACTTAGCATTTCATCTGGTACCAACACACTCAACATTGTATATGGTACTAGTCTTGCACCTGATTTGGTACTTCGTTTACGCCCGATCCAGTACTCCGGTCGTGACTGTGTTGATCCAGTACTAAAACCTTGTCTACAGAATTCCAGTACCAACATTCTGGTAATGGATTTTCACCTCAATTTACGAAAATATAACGATGAATCTCAAAAGTTGGGGACATGGGTTTTTCCAAAGCGGTGTTTTCATGCGGATGTGTGGGACATAATCCATAGATATTGTTGGTTGTGGAGCCTGATTATCTTCCTTATTCAGAGGTATTTTACTTTCATCCATATTTATACCCCATGAAGTATGTACACTCTTCCACGCAAGGGAGTGCAAAGGGGGGGGTACTCCCTCTGAGAGGTCCGGGGGGGCTATCCCCCCAGCTGGGGGTTCTGGGGGCAAGCGGGCCCCTAGCGGGAGTTCGAGGGAGAAGCCCCCGAAGAAAAAAATTCCTTGTAAATGTATATTGTAATTTCATTGTAAATCTAGACCATTCATTATAAGGTCGTAGATCTAGTGGTAGAAATTATGTTAGGGTTTTTTCCCTAGAAGGAAACCCTATTTTATGAGGTAAATGTATTGTGGCTATGATTGATGGTGAATATTGTATTCTGAGATAGGAGACTGTGAGAGAAAGAAGAGGAAGTTACAGCGGGATTGATGTAGGTTGTATCCCTTCATATGCTAGATAATAATAAAGGAAGAATCTGGCAATTTCTCTGGTGGACGTAGCCCACACTGGGTGAACCATGTAAATATGTGTCTCTATTATATTGTGTATCTTCTGTGTTTTGTTTCCGCATTTATTTTATTTTATTTCTCCACGGTCCTGTTTTTCTAACAACTGGTATCAGAGCGAAAGGTAACTCACAGGAAAAAAGGGTTCCTAGTTCGAGTGGGAGAAATGTCAGAAGATGGAAAGTTTAGGGTCAAGAAATTTAATGGCCAAAACTACCAGTTATGGAAGATGTAGATGGAAGACTATTTATATAAGAAGGATCTATTCCTACCATTGGGCAGAATAGCAAAGAAGTCGGCAGCTACGAAAGATGAAGAATGGGAGATTCTTAACAGAAAGGCTCTAGGAACGATATGGCTAAGCCTGGCAGTGTCAGTGGTTTTCAATATTTCCAAAGAAAAAACAACAAAGGGTTTGATGGACGCATTGGCCAAATTGTATGAAAAACCCTCAGCATCCAATAAGGTATTTCTAATGAAGAGATTACTTAATATGAAGATGTCGGAAGGTGGGTCTGTTGCAGATCATTTAAATGATTTTAATACAGTTACTAATCAACTAAGTTATGTAAAAATGGACTTTGATGATGAGGTCAGAGCTCTTCTAATCTTGTGCTCATTGCCAGAAAGCTGGAACAACTTGGTCATGGTTGTAAGTAACTCTGTCTCTAGTTCAAATACTTTAAAATTTGATGATGTTCTTGGTGTTATCCTTAGTGAGGAAATGCAATGGAAAAGCACAAGTGAGACATCAGGAAATGCGTTGAACATGGAGAACAGGGGAAGACAAAAGAATAGAGGAAAGGGTTTCAGGAACCGTGGGAATTCTAGGAAGGGCAGATCCAAATCCAGACTTGGAAAGATAGAGTGCTAGAATTGTGGGAAGAAAGGACATCTGAAGAAAGAGTGCAAAGCTCCAAAGAAACAAAGAGATGGACAGCAAGAGAGAAATTAGGAAGAAAATGTAACAGGTGATGTGTTACAAGATGCTTTGATTCTTTCTGTAGATAATATTTCTGAGTCTTGGGTAGTAGATTCAGGGGCTTTGATATTTCTGTAGATAATATTATTTTCAAGGTGATTTTGGACAGGTTCATTTGGGTGACGATGCACCATGCAAAATTGTTGGAATGGGAAAGGTAAAAATAAAGCAACACAATGGAAACCAATGGTTGTTGAAAGAGGTAAGACATGTTCCAAATTTAAGGAAAAATCTAATTTCAATAGGGCAGTTGGCAAGTGAAGGTTTTATATCCATATTTACAGATAATACATGGAAAGTCATCAAATGATCATTGGTGATAGCGAAAGGAGAGAAGGTAGGTACATTGTATTTATGTACTGGTAATACTGACTCTTCTATCTCTTTATCTTCTACAGGAGTGGATACACCACTATGGAATCATAGGCTTGGACACATGAGTGAGAAGGGAATGCATATACTTCACAAAATAAATTTGTTGCCAAATCTTAAACAAATTGATTTGGACTTCTGTGAGCATTGTGTTTATGGAAAATAGAAGAGAGTCAGATTTCTCAGAGTCGAAAAAGAAAAGAAGAGTGAAAGGTTAGAGCTTATGCATACAGATGTATGGGGACCAGCTCAGGTATCATCTCTTGGTGGATCTCATTATTATATTACTTTTATTGATGATGCAAGTAGAAAAACTTGGGTTTATTGCATTCGACAAAAATATGATGTTTTTGATACTTTTAAGAAATGGAAAGATTTGATTGAGAATGAGACAGGAAAAAATTTGAAGTGTTTCAGATCAGATAATGGAGGTGAATATTGCAGCAAGAAGTTTGAATATTACTGTTCATACCATGGGATTCGTAGAGAGAATACAGTTCTAAGAAAACCACAAGAAAATGGTGTGTCAGAAAGGATGAATAGGACAATCATGGAGCATGCAAGGAGTATGAGATTGTATGTTGGTTTGCCCTTATAGTTCTAGGAAGATGTTGTAGATAATGTTGTTTACTTAATAAACAGAGGACCTTCAAGCTCTTTGGATGGTAGAATTCTAGAGGAGGAATGGATAGGAAAAAAGGTAAACTATTCTTTTTTGAAAACTTTCGGTTGTGAAGCATTTGTCCATATTGATAAAGAAAATA
>ML838005.1:28224-44892 GCA_009831015.1 Picea engelmannii | reverse complement strand
GATTACGTGGACTTGGGATGCCTTGAGTTGACCATGTACGACTTGGAATGCCTTGATGGATCTTTAATGGAAACGTTATCGAGTGAATCAAGATGATGGACAACACTTGGGTCCACCTTATAATCAAGGGGCTTGCAAGTGCATGGTAAACATCATATAAAAAGGAGGATGCCTCAAAGTGATAAGGCATAAGTTGCAAGAGGCAATAAGTCATTCAAGGAGTTCTATAATTGTCCCAAGTTTAGGGTTTGAGAACAATAAGAAAAATTACATTATCTAAGTGAAAAAGAGGAGACATGACCTGTAGGAGGTAGGCTCGTGTTGCTTTATGGGTTGGATTGATAGTTCTAATATGTTTTTTTCCTTGTGTAATTTTAGTCTATAAATGAGTCGTAGGGAGTTGGCCACACTCCTATATTCTACATTGTAACATTCCTTATATAATAAATTTTAAGGAACCTACCTTGGGTGCCACCCATAATTGTTTATTGTGGATGATTTATGACTGCTGGATGCTACTATTACTTTTATTGCTTATGTCTTCTAAGTTGCAATATTGTCTAAGTATAAGTATTGTTAGGATGTTTTAAGGTTGTGGTTGGACATATTCCTATTGTTGGATGAACTAGGTTCTATTGGACTTAGTTGTGAATCTAAATTGTTGTAGCTTAAAGTGAATTTATGTGTAGACTTTAAGTGAAGAGGAATAGTTTGATTGTATTAGGTGCATGTTTCTCAATCCATTGCAACCAAGGAAAGGCAATGTTGCATGATTGGAGATGGAAAAAATAAAATTTTTGGTCAAAACTCTTAGGTCCGTGACAAGTGGTATTAGAGCTCAATTTTTTCAAGAAATTGATTTTATAAATTTGTTGGACACTATTCACCATGTTTTAGAAGGAATAAGTAGGTTGTTAGGGTGGCTTGTTTGGTTTGAGACAAATTTGTGATCATCCTTTGGCCAAAAGGTTGCTTGGAAGGTTTGGGAACTCATGGAAGAAAATTATCATAGGTGTTGGAGTGACCCCTTCAACAAATGTATGAAATAGTGACAATAGGTGTTGGGGATTAGATGAAGGTGGATGATGAATTCAAGCTATCATTATAGGATATAGTTTTTATAGGATAGGCCTTGATCTAAATTAGATCTTTGTCAAACCTTCTTGTAAATTTTGTAGTACACATGTCTTTGTTTTCTTCTATTTTTGGTCTTTTGGAAGATTTGGAAAGGGAAATGAACCATTGTGGTGGTTGGAATTCCAAAGGCATTCTATTAAAATAAATTAAAGATATAGGAACATGGGAGAAGAAAGGTGAATTAGGGGAGAACAACAACATAAATGAAATCTCTAAGAAGGAAATCTGCTCAAAGTTCGATGGATGAATGAATCAAGAATCATGTCCACATAAGTGAAGTTGTCTCTAAGCCATGGAAATCCTCTTAATAGTGGGTAAAAATACACAAAGTTTGTGTATATCTCACCCTTATGTAATTTCCTCTTGAGAATACTAAAAATACCTATCAAATGTTGAAATCTACATGTAATTGTGTCGATTTCATGGCTCGTGTGGGGGCATTTAATGACTACTGAGTATATGGTGTTTGTAATTGTTTGAATGCCTTGTTCTATTTAGTAAATGAGAACATCACCTATTATTTCCAAATCACCTACAACTATAGCGATTTCTAGTTTATGGGGCTCGATAGTTGAACTTCGAGCTTTTGTTCCTCTTTAATTAAATGGTGTCGGTTTAAAACCCCTTGGGAGTTTTTCCTTTT
Source organism: Picea engelmannii (assembly GCA_009831015.1). Lineage (NCBI taxonomy): Eukaryota > Viridiplantae > Streptophyta > Pinopsida > Pinales > Pinaceae > Picea > Picea engelmannii. Next base: position 43,112 of record ML838005.1, on the reverse strand, counting down.
CCCACAATCCATAAACATCATTTTCATACTTTCGAGGAATTTTTCCTTTTCCCATAGGCCATTCACTGACCATACTCAATGCTCTAATGTTGCTTAGGCATTTTCTCCACCACTAAGTGACTAAATATGTCCATAGGACATTTTTCTTTATTGTTGGTTACCCAATTCACCCTTTGGACATTTTTCTTTGTTGCTAGCTACCCAATTCATCCTCTTAATATTTTTCTCCATTGTTGGTTACCCAATTCACCCTTTGAGAATTTATCTTCATTGATGGTTAACCCATTTTGTTCATTGAGCATTTTGTTTCACTACTAGTCGACTCATTCTGTCTGGGTTATTTTTCCCCTTCTTTATTTGGCCGATTTCACTTGCTAGTCGACTAGAATTTCTCTCTAGCCAATTGGGCTCCTTCCTATTTGATTACTCTTCTTTGATTTATTGGACAAGTGACTAGTCAAATTGGTATTTCCTAGTCAACTTGTTTACACCCTAGTCGACTTCATTGGTCGACATACCAATTCCTTGTTGTCTTGTTTATTCTCGGTCGACTTGTTCAATAACTAGTAAATTGTTTTTATTGACTAGAATAATGTAGGCCTTATAACCTTTTGAATAAATATGAGACAAAAAGAAGAAGTTTATTCCACATATACATCTATTTTAGTGAGATGGATGGTCCATAGGTTTACTGTTTACGGATAAGATGGTATGAAAGCAGGATCCAAAGACTTGGATAACACCTACATGGTAAGCACCCATAGCCAGTACCAAAGTAGTGAAAAACCATTGCATCCATGTCTACAGAGAAGAATAAGACCATCGATGGTGGGGAATTATCATGAAGAATAAAATAAGAAAGGCCCATAGGTTAGATTTTCCCAACTGGAGAAAAGCATTTCTACATTGAAATAATTGGTGACACAATTGTTGGTGAAGAAAGACAAGGAATCACACTCAGAAGAGATTGAACATGAAGAAGATGAGACACACCAAGAAGATCTCGTGTACAATGATTTGGGTAAAAATTGTTCTTTTTCTTCATATTCTCATATTCCTTTCAAAGTTGAAGAAAAAATTGAAATACCCATGTATGATGGACAAATTAATGTTGAATTTATGAATAACTAGTTGAAACAAATGGATTCCTACTTTGGTCTTTGTAAAATCCAAGAAACATATAATATTTCCTTTTCCTATTTGAATATGACCGAACATGCTCTACTATGGTGGGAGAGTTATGTGGATGCACTAAGGATAGGCAAGAAATGCATGATAACAAAATGGGAAGACTTCAAGGAATTGTTGAAGTCACACTTTTATCCCATAGGCCATGAAGAGGAGAATCTCATGAAGTGTTAATACCTTCAACAATAATAGTGAAAAGGAGTGCATGGATACACTTTTGAGTTCAAGAAGCATACCATCCAGTTGGGTATCTCTCTGTAAGATCTAGGGGTGGTGATGGAGTACCTTGGAGTACTTTTTAGCCACATCTAAAGACAATTGAAACTTCATGGTGTGAAAATAATAGAAATGATGAGAAATAAGGATTTATATATTTATTTGGAGTCCAATAAGGGGAAACAACACATGAGACAAGAATAATCTAGCAACAAAAGAGACAAGAAGATGACAACCACAACTAAAAAAAAGAACAATCTTGATAGGTATTGCAAACATTATGATGTGGATTGGCACACAGAAAAGAAATGATGGAAACTTATTAAGCCCTAGAAAAAGCCCCATGTTATGTATAAAACCCCTTATTAAACCCTAGATATTGAACTATTACATTTCTAGTGTTATATTTGTATGTAGGATATAACCCTTCATTGCACACTTTCATTATAATTGTACCCTTTGTCTCCTATATATATACCAAGGAGACCTAGTCGTAGGATCATCTTATCTCATCTCATGTTGTCTTATGAATTGGATTTATTGTAAAAGGAAGTTTCTCCCTCTAATTGTACTATATTCATCAACTTCTTATCATTTTTAAGGAATTGGATCATAACATTTGGCATTAGAGCATTGATCCTAGGGTTTCTCTTCTTCAAAACAAGTCATCTTGAATTTTTTTCTATAATTGTTTCATGTAATGCTTCAACCAAAAAAAATTGGAGGCTACTCAGAAGACATATCCAAGTATTTCTAGTAAAAAATTCAATTTTTGGTTCATTATAAATTAGGAGATATAGCCTATGGAATATAGGGTTTTTGACTCATCCTGAAATCAATTTTAAGGGAGTTACCTTGGGATTTTCACCATAACTTTTTTCCGAGAAGTTTCAGAAAGTGAAATTTTGTGGAAGCTGAGATAATGTATTGAGTTACATCTGGTCCATATTTCAAGTTTTAGGTCACCATATTTTTGGATATATATTCTATGGAATTCATGGTTTGTGATTGTTCCTAAAATTATTCACAAACGAGTAATATTTTTATTTTCTCTATAACAACATTTTGGTGAAATTTCAAACTTTGAAATTTTTAGAATCATGAGGAGACAATGATTTACCTATGGAAAAAATTTCAGAACTTGAATAATTCTAATTTGCGAGATATATCTTGTGGACATTGGGGGTTTTTTCTAATCCCAAAATTGGTATTAGACAAGTCATTTTGGTATTTGTGCTATAAATTTTTATCAGTGAAGGTTTAGTCTGTGAAACTTTTAGGAGTTTAAGAAGTCATATTAGAGTACTATAGGCTGGAATTTCAGACTCAGAAGGGTTCAAATTTCATATATATATTAGGACAAAGGTCATCCATCTACACATACTCCTAATTAATGGTTTGAAAGGTACATAACTTACAATTGGCATAATTCTTTATCGAAAGATTTGTTTTTGGTGATTCAAAATTTGTGATAAAGAGGAAAATTGGGAGCATTATTATTTTATCACATGGAAAAGGGTTCTACCAGAAATAATACTAGTATTCCTCATAAAACCTCAAATATGGAATCCTGAGAATGTGAAGACTTAAAAAATAGGATAACCCAATTAAAGAACCAAGTTGAAGAAATGAGTGCTAGTATGTTAAAACCCATGGATTTATCACATTCTTAGGAATACCTTAAAAAGGAAATGAATGAAAATTAGGAACATATGTAAAATAGGATGAGTGAAAATATGAAATATATGGAAAAGAAGATGGGTGAAAATATGGAACAAATGGAAAAGAAGATGAAAATTTTGATGGATAAAAAGTTGGAGGAATTGAAAAATTCCATTGTACAAACCTTAGATGGGAGGCTTCCTAAAAGTGACAATGTGACCAAAGTGAATCATGAAAATAAAGGTAGTATTCATGTTGAACAAATTTCCGATAATAAGTGATTTTCACGTGGATTTAACTCTAATAGTGGAGTTAATTATGACGGGGGTCCTAAATTCAACTTTCCCAAGATTGAATTAAAGAAGCCTGATGGAATAGAGGTATTTACCTGGGTGAACCAAGTAGAGAAATATTTTGAACTACATAATATTATGGATGATAATCAAATGATTCACATAGCAACTTTGAACTTTGAGATAAAACCATATCAATGGTATCAATGGGTATTTAAAAGGAAACCTCCTTTCTATAATTATACCTGGGGTTTATTTATAAGAGACTTAGAATCAAACACTTAGGTGATATTGAATATAATAATTTAAAATTTTAGGTATTGGTCACAAGGGTGGATGACAAAGTGATGAAAATTTATTGGAATCTTACATGGGTGGATTAAAATAATCCATTAAACATGAGATTTTCTTAATACATCCTGCAAATGTTATTGAAGCTATGCAATTTTCTTGTTAAATTTAAGCCAAGAATAAGACTACACACAAGTCTACCATTGTATAATATGTAGGAAGTAGAGATCATTTCTAGGTTCATAAGACAACCATACCTCAACCGACAAGGTTGAAACCTCAACAAATGGATGAAATAAGAGCTAAGGGACCATGTTTCAATTGTGACAACAAATATAACAAGGGGCATAAATGCAGTGAGAAGAAATTATTCTACATAGAATGTGAATAGGAAGAATATTAAGAGTTGGAACCACCATAAGATGTAGATCTAGAAAAGACTACTCCAATAATATCTTTTCATGCATTGGCTGACATCAGTACTCCACAAACCCTCAAGATAAAAGGATAAATCAAAAAGAAAAAGGTAACAATGTTGATTGATTTTGGTAGTACCCATAACTTCATCAATTACAAATTAAAAAAATATCTCAATTTCTTTGTATTTACAACACTAGAGTTTCAAGTAATTATTGTAGATGGAGGTACCATAACTTGCTATGGGAACTTCCATAGAATTAAGCTCAATATGGGGGAGTATTTTTTTGGATAGTACCATGATTTCCATCCAAATGGGTGGTGATGAGGTGGCATTAGGGGACCAATGGTTACAATAATTGGGAATAGTCACCCTTCATTTTCAAGATCTTTTCATGATATTTTCCTCACATGGAAATGGAATTGATCTTAGAGGTATCCAAGGGAAACCCTCTAAGGTGAAAAGCTTTAATAGCATGGAAATATTACTCAAAAAGGGACACAATGGTGTAATTTCACAATTAAGATTACTTGATTTTCAAACATCTATATCCTCTGCTCCATTAGATCTCCAATCAGTTATCAAAAATAATTCCAATTTATTTGGTGAAATCCCTTATGTCATTCCATCTGCTCGAGATTATGACCATGCTATTCATTTGCAACTAGGAAGTGTACCACCTAAAATTAGTCCTTACAGGTATCCATATGCACATAAGAGTGATATTGAGCATATGATCCAATAAATGTTAGAGGCCAACATCGTTCAACCTAGCTAAAGTTCTTTCTCTTCACCAATGTTGATGATTACAAAAAAGGACAGTTCATGGCATATGTGTCCAGATTATATACAACTTAAAAAAATGACCATCAAAGATAAGTTTCCTATTCCTATCATTGATGAATTATTAGATGAATTACATGGAGCAATTTTATTTACTATGTTGGATCTTCGTTCAGGATATCATCAAATCAGAAAGAGGTAGGAAGACATTACCAAAATAGATTTTAGAACACATGAAGGTCATTATGAGTTTTTGGTTATGCCATTTGGACTTACTAATGCACCTTCAACATTTCAAATCTATATGAATTCTAATTTCAAGCCCTTCCTTAGAAAATTTATGTTAGTATTTTTTGATGACAGACTAATCTACAAAAAATCTTGGGAAGAGCATGTAAAACATGTTGACCAAGTATTACAACTATTGGAAGATAAATTTTTTTATGCAAATCCTTCCAAGTGTTCCTTTGGGGTTCAATAAGTGGAATATTTGGGTCATATTGTATCTCGTGAAGGTGTAAAAGTGGACCCTGACAAAATTAAATCTATGAGGAAACAAAAAATTCCCCAAAACTTGAAAAAACTTAGAGGATTCTTAGGATTGATAGGCTATTACTACAAGTTTTTCAAGAACTATGGTAAAATAGAAACACCTCTAACAATATTATTAAATAAGGAATCATTTTCGTGGATTGAAGCAACAACCAAATCTTTTGAAAAACTTAAGGAGGCTATGTGTACAAATCCCGTCTTGGCCACACTTGACTTCAAAAAAACATTTATTTTGGAGTGTGATGCCTCATGCCATGGAATTGGTGTAGTTTTAATGCAAGAAGGAAGGCCCCTTTCCCTTGAAAGAAATCAAATTAAAGGAAAAAACTTACTCAAGACCATTTATAAAAACAAATGTTGGGCATACTACATGTAGTTAAAAATGATACCCTTACCAAATAAGAAGACACTTCAAAGTAAAAAAGTTGATGATATTTTGAAGTACTTCTTGGAGAAATGATTATCTTTATAAGAGAAACATAAATGGGTTACAAAGATGCTAGGTTATGACTTTTAAATTATCTAGAAAAAAGGAAAACATAATGTTGTGCCAGATGCCCTTTCAAGGAAAGAAGAAGAAGCATAAGGTTCACTATGTGCTAATTCCATTCCACAATCTGATTGGGTGTAAGAAGCAATGATAAAATGGAAGAAATATCAAGAGTTATGCAAGATCATTCAACACCTACAAGAGGATCCCAATTCATTAGATAATTTTGAATGGAATAATGATTTTCTATGGTATCATGATCTCCTATATTTATGTAATAATTACCAACTCAAATATAAGGTCCTTATGGAATTGCACACTTTTCCTATAGGAGGACATTTAGGATTCTTGAAAACGTAGCACATGTTCACGAAGGATTTTTCCTAGGAAGGTCTTAAAACTGATGTTCAAAAGTTTGTGTCTAAATGTTTGGTCTGCCAATAGAATAAGGGAGAGATAATTAATATTCCAGGTCTCGTACAACCATTATCTATACCAATTCAACATTCAGAAGAAGTTTCAATGGATTTTATTACAGGTTTACTAAAATCTAAAGGAAAGACATTAATCATGGTCATAGTGGATCAACTAACAAAGTATGCCCATTTTCCCCCTTTTCTCATCCTTTTAAATAAAGTACAATAGCTGCAACATTCATGGAAATAATTCAAAAGCTACATGGATTCCCCAAGATTATTGTATGTGACATAGATCCAATTTTCATTGGAAAATTTTGGACTAAATTATTTTCTTGTTTGAGTACTCAATTTGCTCACAACTCATCTTACCATCCTCAATCCGATGGGAAAACTAATATTTTGAATAAAATTCTAGAAGGATATCTTCACTGCTTTGCATCTGATAAAAAAACACAATGGCTCAAATGGTTTTCCTTGGTGGAATGGTGGTACAACACATCCTTCCATACTTCATAAAAAATGTCCCCATTTCTGGCACTTTATGGATATCATCCTCCATCCATCACATCACCCTTGAAACATACTACAAAGGTTCAATTAGTGGAGGAAAACATAGGGAACCAACAAGAGGTTCTCAATATTGAAGGAAAACTTGGTTATGGCACAAAATATGATGAAACAACAACAATATCGACATCGCATTGAAAGAGAATTTGAAGTGGGGGATTGGGTATTTTTGAGGACACAATCGTATGAATAGATGTCCCTCAAGACATAATATTCCAGTCCAAAATATTTTACCAGAGATTAATGAATAAGGGAAAATCATACTATAATCAGAAACAATCCTTGAAACAAGGATTAAGAAGATGAGAAATCGAGCAATTACAAAGTACCTCGTCAAATGGAATAACCTACCAATGAAAGAGGTGACATGGGAAGATGACTTGTTCTTACAGAAACACCCATGGTTAGTCAAGTGTTGAGGAAAAAACTTGTTTGAAGGGTATGGGCATGTTAATCCTTAGACAAAGCCCCATGTTATGTATAAATCTCTTATTAATCCATAGATATTGAATTATTACATTTTTAGTGTTATATTTGTATGTAGGCTAGAACCCTTCATTGCACCCTTTCATTATAATTGTACCCTTTGTCTCCTATATATATATATATATATATATATATATATATATACACACCAAGGATACCTAGTCTTAGGATCATCTGATCTAATCTCATATTGTCTTCTGAATTAGATATATTATAAAAGGAGGTTTACCCCTCGAAGTGGATTATATTCATTCACTATTTATCCTTTTTAAGGCATTTGATCATAACAAAAAATCATCTAAAATTACATCCAAAGTGGCTAAATTCTAAGGGAAAGAAAAAATGAAGCTATTGAGACAAAAGAGGAAGTGGTATATTAAAGTACCTTTGATCTCGATGAAGCCATATTTTGTACCACATTGTAGTAGCCAAATACGATTGGAGATAAATATGCACTATTTCTAATAAAAGTTCAGGTGAAGAAGCATAAGGTAAATGCTCTGTTTGACAATGGTTCTCAATGCAATTTGGTTTCTGAAATACTAGTTGATGAAATTGGTCTAGAAACCTATGACCTAGTGAAACCAAGTTCACTAGTATGGTTGCAAGGGAAAATTGTTATGAGAATCACTCGGAGGTGTAAGATCAAGTTTCTCATTAGTGCTAGCTATGTTTATGAAGTACAATGTGATGTTGTACCATTGGATGTTTGCAGAGTGGTGTTGAGTAGCCCATATTTGTGGGATAGGGATGCTACCTTCTACAAGAGAGAAATAAATTACTACTTGGTCAAGGGTGGAAAGGTCTACTTTTTCAAAGAACACTAAGAGAGAGAGAAAATGACTCCTCTAGCAACAAAACAAGGGAAAACAACAAACCTTCATGAGCAATGGAATGGTGGATATGAAGAGGAAAAATGAAGATGTGCGCTTATGTCTCAATGGTCTAAATTTTTGGGACCAAAATCCTTCAAATGGGGAGGTGTGATCCGAATTGTATCTTTTTCAAACCTTCATGCAGATTTTGTAATAAGCATACCTTTGTTTTATTTTATTTTTGGTATTTTGGAAAAATTGGAAGGAGAAATGAACCATTGTGATGATTGGAATTCCAAAGGTATCCCATTAAAATAAATGAAGGCTGCAAGAACAAGAGAGATGAAAGGGGAGTTAGGGTAGAATAATAGCATAAATGGAGGCTCAAAGAAGGAAACCTTCTCGAAGTTCGATGAACGAAGGAACCAAAAACTATGTCCACATTGAGCGAAGGTGGACATTTGTAATTTTGGTATTGATAGTGAGTAACAATACACAAAGTATGTGTATATCTGACCCCTATATAATTCCCTCCTAAGCATAAAAAAATCCTTGTCAAATGTTGAAATCTACATGTACTTGTGTTAATTTCATGGCTCCTATGGGTCATTTTTAATCACTACTGAGTATATGGTGTGTGTAATTGTTTGAATGCCTTGTTTTTTTTAGTAAATGAAAACATTACCAGTTCTTTCCAAATCACCCATAGATATCGTGATTTCTAGTTTATGGGCTTGATAGTTGAACCCAGATATTTGGTTCTTCTTTAATTAAATGGTGTCAATTTAAAACCCCTTGGGAGTTTTTTCTTTGCCCACAAGACATACACATAGTTTTCATACCTCCTAGGAATTTTTCCTTTATGCATAGGCCATATATATACCATACTTAGAATTCTAAGGTTGCTTGGGAATTTTCTCCACCACTAAGAAACTAAATTTGTCCATAAGACGCTTTATTTGTTTTTGGTTACCCAATTCACCATCTGGACATTTGTTTTTGTTGTTGGTTACCCAATTCACCCTATAGAGGTTTTTATTCACTCTTGTTGCACAATTCTCCCTATGATAATTTATCTTCATTTACAGTCAACCTAATTTTTCCATTGAGATTTTTTCTTCACTGTTGGTCAACTCATTATACTCGAGCTATTTTCCCCCTTCTTTATTCATCTGGTTTCACTTTCTAGTTGACTAGAATTTATCTCTAGCCAATTGGGATTACTCTTGGTTGATTCCTCTTATTTGGTTGAATGGATACACAACTAGTTGAATTTTCATTTCGTAGTTGACTCATTTATATCCTAGTTGACTCAGTTATTCGACTTACAAATTCTTGGTCGACTTGTTCATTCTTGGTCAAATTTTTAATTAGCTAGTTGACTTGTTCATTCTTGGTCAAAGTTTTCATTAGCTAGTCGACTTGTTCATTATTGGTCAAATTTTTCATTAGTTAGTTGATTTGTCTATTGATTGGAATTTTGCAGGCCTTAGAACCATTCAAATAAGTACGAGATAGAAAAAAGAAGTTTATTCTATAGAATAATCCCTATTGATGATACATACGAGCCGTAGACATATCGTTTATGAATCGAGCTTGGATGGGTGTCCCACCATGCCTTAGAGTCCACTTTAGATAAGTGAAGATGCATGCAATAGTCATAGAGGAAATACTCTCAAGTGTCTAAGGTTCAAGTTTAGTTGAGCCTAAGAATTCCCCCACAAACCTTTTGAAGATGGAAATGATTGGTAGCCATTGGTAGGCCACTTCAGGCATATGTAAAAAAATTGTTTCTTCTTTTTGTAGATAATTTCCTTTAATATGTTGTGCACAACATGCTTCTACAGATGGAAGGAAGAATCCCTTCTTGGAGGAGTATTTACAATGGATAGATGCCTTGATTGAAAACCAAGGATGAAACTCCAATAAACTATGTTACATGGATTTGATCGTGAATGAAAGGATAGTACATACCAATGTTACATTTATCATTATCGGGAATTTATCGCTAGGGGTCCAAAATTGAAATTATCAGAAATATCGGGGAAGATATCAGAAATTATCGAGAAACTTGAAAAAATACAAATTTTTTTATTTTTTTTTATTTTTTTCAAAATTTTAAACTTTTAAAGAAACAACAACATTAAACAAACACATTGTTACATAAATATGAAAATAAAAATGATATAAAAATGTATACGATGTCAAATGGTACACCAAACATCGATAGTGAAATATGATATTTGTCTTGAGTCATAAGTTGTCTTGAGTCATAATTCCTAATAGGATAGTACAAAATCATATCCAAACAAAAATAAATGATCTTATGAGATGAATCATGGCAAAGAAAACAACATATTTCCCCTTGTTTGCGTGCTGGAAAATGGTCAGAATGTCCTCTAAGCTCAAACCAATGTTTTAAAACTTAGAATTGGACATGGAGTTGGATTGACTCAGAATGATCTGATTTCAATGACTTGGTTTACTAAAAAATACACAAAATATTTATATTTTAACATTCCAAACCAAAAATTCCAAAAAAATATTGAAATTTCGAAAGAAAATGTTATGAATAAATGAGAAAAATAATTTAAATGAAAATCAATGCTCCACCATCACTTATATTGGGATCATCATCATTAGTATCACCCTTTGCCTCTTTCCTAACCTTTGTCTCTACCTCGATCCTCTAGGGACATCAGTCAACAACACCCTATTTTGATGAAACCGCCTAATCCAAGCCTTATAATATGGTAGAAAAAGATTAACATGATTAATCAATGATTTTGGTTTGAGTGAAGGGTACATTTTTTCTAAGTCCATGACAGAAGAGTTCAAAAATCAATACCACCAACATCGAGGTACATAAAGGGCTTGGTTCTCTTGATTAAATGCCAATATCGTACCCTCATACATGATATAATCCAATGAAAATGTTGCAATCCTACCAATCCTAAAATCCTAAAAACTCTTAAGTCTACTGAATTTTGAATGGGGTATGAAATTATACTTTCTCCATATGAAGTACGATGATGTTGGAACCACTCTCAAACATCCTAAAACAATTAATGGCAATGTTAAAAATTTAAGTAAAAGGATTAAAAGGAAATACAAAGGAAATGTCAACTTTTACTTTAAGAATTTAACATTACCATTAGTTGTCAACATTTTTGGTCAAACTGTGTGAGGAAAAAATCACTTTTGAAAAATGAGGGTTAAAAGACCAAGAATCTGGTTAATAAGGTGATATCGATGCAGTCAGGGCGATAATTTCCAATTTATCGCGATAATTATCCAATTTGTTGCGAGAAATTCAAATTATCAAAATTATCGCGATTATTTCAGGTGATATTATTGCCAATGTTGGTTTTGGATATATTATCATGATAATTTTGATAATATCACGATAAGTGTAACACAAGTACATACATTGGTGGATTCTAGTTCCTTGCACAACTTCTTGTAGAAGGAGTTGGCAAGTGAACTTAGGCTTAGAGTTGGATCATTCAGTGCTTTAGTCAAGGTGGTCAACTCCAAGGCTAAGGAAGTAGATGGGGTTGCATATGTAGTTCACATACAGTTGGAAAAGTGGAAAGGCCATGTAGGTATTGTAGATGGATGAATGCGAATTCAATATTGGGAAATAATTCGTAAGGTAAACACAATCAATTTTCATATCATTCGCGAACAAGTTGGTGATACTTGGTGGATGGAAGACTTGTGTTGTGCACACAATAAAAAGGAAGGAAGGGTGTATATCATATTTGCATTGAGCATGAAGAGGGCCACCAGGAAACTAGAATCACAACTTTTTACAATGGTCATTGGGGAAGTGGATGAGGGTGGAGTGAGGATGCCTCTTTCTCTAGAACTTGTCAATGTGTTGGATGAGTTTTTTTTATTAGAGGCTTGAGTTTTTGCCTAAAGAGCTCCCACCTAGGTGCACCATTGTCCATCATATTGAGATAGAACCAGGGTTTGCATCCTCCAGCTAAATTTTCCTATTGACTTTATAGACCCAATTTGGAAGAGTTAAGGTGGAAATTGACTATGCTTGTTGATGTCAAATTCATCGGGTCTTTAAGGTCACCATATGGTGCACTAGTCCTCTTCCAAAAGAAGAAGGACACCCTATATTTGAGGATATTCTTAGAATACCATGCATTGAACAAGAAAGTCATAGAAAACCGATACCCCTTACCTTTGGGCACATATTTCTTTGACGATTTTCCTAAGGCCAAGGTTTTATCAAACTTGGAATTGAGGCAAGGAAAATACCAAGTAAGGATTGCAGAAGGAGATGAGGCAAAGAAAACCATGGTGACAAGGTATGGCAATTTTGATTTTCTTGTTATGCCTTTTGGGTTGTGCAATTATCCAACTATCTTTTGCACCTTCATGAACGATTTTTTCATACCATTCTAAGTTAGTGGTTGTATACCTAGATGAAATTAACGTGTTTAGTGAGAACATGGAAGACCATAGGAATCATTTGGAAGAAGTGTTTGTAGAGCTAAGGTAGAACCAATTGTATTTAAATAATTCCATGTGTGTCTTTGGGTAGACAAAAATTCGATTATGGAGCCATTGGATTGGACAATGATGTATCTACATAGATCTCGTGAAGATAAGGGTGAATGAGGATTGGGATGAATCGATAACGATTAATGAGATAAGGAGTATCCTTGGTTTGGATAAATATTATTGATATTATGGTAGTTGTAGGAGGTATTTACCTCCACGTGTAACCTTTACGAGAATAGAATATTCCAAGAAGCAAGAAGAAACCCTAAAGCATTGAACATAACCCTAGAAGACAGGTTAGGTCAAGGAAATGTTTAATATTAAGTGTTTAGCCTCCAGAATGAGAAGTTGGCCCAGACAGATCAGGAAAAATAGTATAAATACAGGAAGCCATATCTCATTTGGTACACACAACTCACAAATGTAGAAATGTACAAGTGTGCACTGCTGAAACTAACTAAGTGCGTAAGTTTGGAGAGTAGTTGCAACTACAACTATTGCAATCTGTATTCTCGGTTTAGGCTTGGAATTTATATTGGTTATGGTTTGGACTTCCTACCCTTTATGATCTCTCTAGAGAGAGGTATGCTACATTGATTGGCTATTAGGCCTAGGGTTTGCTTCCATAATCATTCTCTGTCAAGGTAAAGGTGCTCGGGGGTGGCTTCGACCTATGGTTGGGTGACAATATTGCTATATTGTTTATGGTTAAACGAGCACATCTATTATTTATAAAAAGTTATGGGCCCACACTATCTTCAGATAGTCTAACTGTTGGAAGATAGATTGGGAGGATTTGCTCAGTTACAGTTGCAGTTGTAGCCAAATTTTTCGTTGCAACAATGAAACCCTAACCCTCTTGTTGATGCACCTTAAGTGAAGAGATTGAACTAATTTATGGATAGCCTGGTACTCATTAACCTAGTGCACCTCCTGGTACTCTCAGACAACTAAGACGTCAAGTTTGAGTTTTTGGTCAAAGTCAAAGGTTGACCAAGTCAAAGAAGTTATGACTTGCTCTATGAAGTCATAAAACAAGTTAGAAGGGGCTTCTAACTTCAAAGTGTGGAAGTGTTAAGCCCTAATATTGGTTCATTACCCCTTAATTGGGGCATATTATATTAGTAATGTTATCTTATTTATGTTGGCTTTAGGCCATTAGTTGTAATTATACCTCCTAGTCTCCTATATATACCAAGGATACATTTTCATTTTGAATCATCTTGTACTTGAACATTTAAGTGGGGTAAATGAGGTTTCCCCCTCGAAGAGGCTTATTATCTGAAATTGTCTCTTTTTCAAGGCGTTGAATACTTTTTCTAAGGTTTTTCTATGCTATATTGATATTTGGTTCTTAACATATGGTATCAGAGCTCAAGGTCTTGGGGTTTCGCTGCTACATCTGAGACACCTTGGAATTTTTGCTATAACATTTTTTCTACAACGTTTCAGAAGGAATGGCTTGGAGGATATTTAGTAGATGGATCAAGGTACGTTGGGTTCAAAATTCATCTCCCGAGGCCTTATAATTTCGGAGATACAACCTATACAAGATAGGGTTATGGAATCATTCTGAAATGAGTCATTGCAGAATTTTCGCTATAAATTTTTTTCTGTAATGTTTCAGACCCTGAAATTCATAGGATATTCACATAAATTAGTAAGGTATCTGTGGTAAAATTTTCAACTTCCGGGTCATCTTAAATTTGTAGATACACCCTGTGTAAGATAGGGTATCCGACTGGTCCTATTGACTAGTCTCAAGAAGGTGTTCCAGGTAAAAAAATCAGAACTTCTTCCTAGAGTATCCAAATTGAGTGGGACTAGATTCATTGGATCTTGGACAGTCTATAGTATTTCTGGTGCGAGTTTCAAAATTTTATATCAATCATTTTGTGTGGAGCATGCTATACACGTGATATCTCTTGGAAAGGCCAAACATCCTACTTGGAATCTTGATGAAGGTGAAGAAATGCGTAGGGACATAAACGATTTACAAAAGAAGATAGTAACAAAATATGAACTACAAGAGATGATGGAGGGTTTAAAAGGGGAGATCATGGAAGTATTGAAAAATTTCGTAACAAAGAAGACACCTGAAAGTGAAAATGCATCTCATGAAATTCATGATGAGGACACAAGGAAGGTGAATCAAGAATGGAGAAACTCCAACTTTGGTTTGAA
>ML838005.1:0-15809 GCA_009831015.1 Picea engelmannii | reverse complement strand
CAACTATTACTACTCATCCTTCCTCCCTAACCTACTTCCATCTCCATTCCTATCCTTCCTCTGCTAGACTATCTTGGAGCGTCAACTATATTGACCTAACTCCAAATAGAACCTGTAAGCAAAAGTGTCGCTATCTCGACCAAGCTTCCCTAGCAGGCATCTGACAATCATCATCACACGTCTTGGGGAGCATGAACTAACACCGTCCTCCCATGACTTCAGGTTTCAGAGGATATACGGTGGGAAATGCCTCCACCCCTTCTAATCATAACTAGGGTCCACACCCTACAATGGAGGATACACGGTGGGAAATGCCTCCACCCCTACTAATAGGACTAGGGTCCACACCCTATAATGGAATATACAGTGGCACCATGTTGCTAGAGGTTTTGTCATCGTTTATTCGGTTTTGGGCAGTGTCGTTACCTGAAATCATGCACTGATCCACATATCATAGCAATGCTTCCAAACCAATATAAATTTCACATACAATATTCATACCATAATGTTTCTCGGTTAGTGATCCTGATATCCACTTTCATCATCTTTATCCCTTGGCTATTTCATAGCCCTTAACCTGCAGATTAGTCTGTAACACAAACTCATACATTTCTATGATTTATCATCATGTAATTGCATACTATCATCATTTCAATTTGGTATCCCTGTACCGATAAATTAACATCAAAGTTTTCCAATTAGAAATAGATCTCATAATATCCCATAATTCAATTTCGACACCCATTCATAAGATTATCATTTACCAAAATAGATTGCATCATATACATCATCATGAATATCGTTTAATCATTCGTACAATTTACATTCTCATAGTAGATTGCATTACATACATCATCATCAATAACATTTAAACATTCATAAAAGTTCATACATTTTAAAGTTTAAGTGTATCATTTAATAGTTTCACCGTGACTAGAAAATAAAGTATATAGGTCTTAGTAATCCTGGCTGTCTAATTTAAAAGGTGGTGTCACATACACCCTACCTTCGAGAAACATATTCTTGAGGTGGTCAAAAAGTGAGGGATAGTCTCGTTGTAGTGTCTCAGCGTCTTCCCAAGTAGCATATCCTGGACTATACTTGTCCCACTGGACCTTAACTTGGTCTACCAGATGATTCCTGAGCTGTCGGACTCTACGGTCCAATATGCGTAATGGTTCTATTGTGAGGGTTCCCACGTTCGATACTTGCAATTCCTTCCAATTCCTTCCAATTTAGTTTATGTGATTCATCAACAACATAATGACGTAAAACAGATATATGAAATACATTATGAGTTTTTTGCAAGTGGGGTGGCAGTACGAGACGATAGGCAACGGGTCCAATTTTCTCTTGGATTCTGAATGGTCCTATAAATCGAGGTGACAAGTTTGTCCCCTTCCCCAACCGTATGGTATTCTTATTAGGCCTGATATGAATGAAAACCTGGTCTCCCACTTCATAACTTCGGTCGGTCCGGTGTGCATCCGCATAACTTTTCTGCCTATCTCGTGCTTCCTTTAGTCTCTGCCTAATCTGAATCACCTGTTCTTCCATCTCCTGAATCAATTTTGTCCCAACTGTTACTCGGTCTTCTAGTCTATTCTAACTCAATGGCGTTCTACATGGCCTCCCACACAAAGCTTCGTAGGGTGGCATTCCGATGGAACTATGAAAACTGTTATTGTAGGCAAACTCTACCAAAGGTAAGTACTTCTCTCACCGGGTTTGATTATCCATGACATACATCCCAAGCATGTCTTCCATGACTTGATTTACTCTCTCCATTTGCCCATCTGTTTTAGGATGATAAGCTGTGCTTAAGTTCAATTGATTCCCCAACGCTGACTACAAACTTGTCCAAAACCTAGAAGTGAATCTAGAGTCCCTATCTGAAATGATCTTCTTAGGTATCCTGTGCAAACGGATTACCTCGCTTACAAACACACATGCCACATCAGTGACATCGTAAGTGTCTCTAACCGGAATAAAATGAGCACTCTTGGTTAACTTATCAACTATCACAAGAATGGCATTGTGTCTATGAGATGTGAGCGGCAACCCCACAACAAAATCCATAGAAATGACTTCCCACTTGGACATAGGAACATCATGTGGTTTTAGGAGGCCTGCCGAGTGATGGTGGTCGGCTTTCACTTGTTGACACTCTAGGAACTTGGCGATGAAATGGACTACATCACGCTTCATGCCTACCCAAAAGAAGAGCTTCCTCATATCTGCGTACATCTTTTTCACACCCGGATGCGCACAATATAGTGCTCTATGGGATTCCTTCAGTATGATGCTTCGAATATCCCCATTCTCAGGGATGTACATCCTTCCTCGATATTTTAACAGTCCGTCTGTTTCCAGACTATATCCTTCATACTTTGTGTCTAACTGTCTCCTGCTCTGGAGGTTTGAAGTAACCTTTAAATACCAACTGTCTCCTGGGAGTTGTGTCAACACATGTTTCATCAGATTGACCTTTAAGGTTACCAAGGAGAAGATACATGGTCTCCTACTCAAGGCATCTGCGACCACATTTTCCTTTCCCTTTATGTACGAAATACCTTAATCGTACTCACTCATAAACTCACTCCAACGCCTTTTTCCTGGTATTCAGATCTCTTTGAGTGAAGAGATGTTTTAAACTTTGATGGTCCGTTTTGAGCTCAAAGTTTCGCCCAACAAGATAGCGCCTCCAAAGTTTCAGAGCTAGCATTACACTTTCCAACTCTAAATCATGAGTCGCGTATAGCTCCTCATGTTTCTTCAACTTCCTTGATGCATAAGCTATCACTCCTCCATCCTGCGTTAGCACGAACCCCAACCCTTGCTTCGAGGCATCCGTGCAAACTGTGAATTCCTTTTCCATATCCGACACTCGTAGAATTGGAGCACTGGTTAGTAACCTCTTAATCTCAATGAATGCACTTTCACATTCTTCTGTCCATTCATACTTGACCCCCTTGCATTGCAAAGTGGTGATGGGTTTCACTATTTTTGAGAATCCTTTTACAAATCTCCAGTAATAGCCTACTAGCCCCATGAAGCTTCTCACCTCATGGGCATTTTTCGGCACTGGCCACTCCATAATGGCCTTTACTTTTCTGGTCCACAGAGATTCCTTCATCGGAAATGATATGACCTGAATAGTGGATCTCTTTCTGGAAGAAGGAACACTTCGACAACTTCCCCTACAATTTGTTCTCTCTAAGGCAGGACAACACTATTTGCAAGTGTTCCTCATGTTCTCTTTCATTCTTAGAATAGATGAGGATGTCGTCTAGAAAGACTTGTACAAAACGGTCTAAGTACTTCCGGAATACGTCGTTCATGAAGCTCATGAATACTACTGGCGCATTGGTCAATCCTAAAGGTACTACAACAACTCGTAATGTCCAAATCGAGTTCGAAAGGCAGTTTTTGGGATATCGCCTTCCTTAATCCTTAATTGATGATACCTTGATCGCAAATTGATCTTGGAGAATACCGCTGCTCCTTTCATCTGATCGAAGAGGTCATCTATTCGCGGCATTGGGTACCTATTTTTTTTTTTTTTTCACTGTAGCACGGTTCAAGTCCCTGTAGTCTATACACAGTCGTAAGGATCCATCCTTATTCTTTACAACAATTACTGGTGTCCCCCAGGGTGAAGCACTGGGCCTTATTAGCCCTAAGTCGAGTAACTTTTTCAACTGCATTTTCAACTCACAAAGTTCCGACGCTGTCATCCGATACAGACTCTTGGAGATTGGTTCTGCACCAGGTTTTAGCTCAATAGTAAAATCAAGCTCCCTCTCAGGAGGTAACCCTGGTAACTCATTCGGAAAAACATCATGAAATTCTGACAATACTGGGTACAGATCCAATGAGGGTCCCTTCCTTTCATTCACTCCTTCCACTACATACAATTGACACCCTTGCTTCAAGCATCACTTAACCTTCATAGTTGATATAAAGCGTAACGACACTTTTCTCTGTACACCCTGGATCTCTACTAGTCTTCCTTCATCATCGACACAAAGAACCCTCTTTGCGAAACAATCTACCAAAGCTTGGTGAGCTGCTAACCAATCCATTCCAATGATTAGGTCATACGCCTAGAGAGCAGTGACGCATACCTTCAACCTGGTAGTACACACTCCCAGATCTACTATACCATCATCAACACTAAGTTCTACCGCTTGTTTTTCCCCGAAGCCATCTTGACTTGTTTAAAGTCATCGTGCTCGTAGGCTACCAACCCACTCTTTTCTATTGCAGATGGTGAAATGAAACTATCTGTCACACCAGAA
Organism: Picea engelmannii; assembly: GCA_009831015.1. Lineage (NCBI taxonomy): Eukaryota > Viridiplantae > Streptophyta > Pinopsida > Pinales > Pinaceae > Picea > Picea engelmannii. The sequence goes on along the minus strand of ML838005.1, from coordinate 11,508 downwards.
TCAAACAAAATCTTATAATTGATATGATTTAGCGCACCTGATGATTCTACCACCGTGGATTGATGTTCTGCCTGGCGATTATTAACCACTGTGTAAATCTGATGGTTGCCACTTGCTCTTCCCATCAGGGCCTTTCCTTTTCTATGCACAATCCTGATTGTAACTCTGGGCAGTCACGCTGGTAACGACGTCCTCCACGTCCCCAACAGGTAACACAGGATTGAACCTGCGCACGGTTCTGTGACTGTCTTTGAAACGAGTTCCTTCCCCCGGAACCCCTGCCCCTACTAGTTGTTCCCTGAGATGGCCGTGGACCTGTCTGCGTCATTGGTGATGAACGAGATGTTGCACTTGCTGCCATTGAAATCCCTGCAACTACTCTCCTTGGCGCAACTCTGTTACCATTAATCTATTTAAGTATATGAGTTTATTTGTAAAGACTCATGAAGGCGCGTTGGTGTTAGTGCTCTTCTCAAGACACTTCGCTTGGTGGGTGGTCTTGGGTTCAAAACCCATGGACCCTCTAATATTTTAATTAACTTTGAATGTAGTTTAACTTTACACTAAATTATAATTTAGGTTAATTTAGGGTAACCCCTTAATTAACTTTTAATTAATTTAATTAAATTAACCTAATTTAGGGTAACCACTTAATTAACTTTTAATTAATTTAATTAAATTAACATAATTTAGGGTAACCACTTAATTAACTTTTAATTAATTTAATTTAGGTTAATTATCTTTACACTAAAATAAAAATTTAAACGAAGACACACAATTTATAAAAGATTTATTTATTTATTATTATTTTTTAATAAATAATAGGAGAAATCAAAATAATTTAAAACAAGTGTGGCCACGCATGGATTCCACGTGCCCACCTTGCTTCCTCCAGCGCCCCTCCCCTATATTAACCCTAACCTTTTTCGCCGTAATCCTAATTCCTCTTTTCCTCATTGTCTCCTCTTGCGAGGTCTCTGGTTACCGGTCGGCCGCCATGGCCTCTTCTCATGGCTTCTCCTCCTTGTTTGTCAGGAATTTGGTTTCTGGAGTTGGTTGCTGGCTTGTATTGTTGCTTGGTGAATGATTTGTGCGCTGGTGTTCGACGCTTGTGCTTGGGTTGTATGTCCTTTATATGTGCCGAAGCTCTCCTAAGTTATTAGATGAGATATATGGAGTGGAGTTGAGCTTGGCACTTGGCTTGTTTGAATCGCTGGTTCTTTGTTTTGCAGTGCGCATCTTTTGAGCCCACTTTGGCCATGGATGCTCCAAAGCACTCGAAACTCTCTCGGTTTTCTTCTTTATCTTCGACTTCTTCTTCTTAGACTGGGTAGATGTCACACTTTTCTTCTCATTTTCTTTAGAGAAAATAGTAGTGAGACTAGGATCTTCCTCTGTAGTTGCATCAATTCTCTTTATTAAATGTTTCTTGAACTCGACAAAATTTTGAGTCCACATATTCTTAATGTTTTCAAGGGATGCGTTCTTAATTTTGAGTTCCTTTCTATGATTCTCCAAACCATCTACACTATCCCTCAATGTATTAAGTATTTCCCACTGAGATTCCAGCTTACTCTTCAATTTTTCGACCTGTTCTTCTAGGGGAAGATCGCTTAGGACTTCAATATCCAACTCCTGTATTTTACTATTTGACCTTTCCTGTAAGCCGATGGCTTCTTTGAAGAGTAAATCAATGGGCTTTCTCTCTGATGAAATGTCGACTTGGAACCCCCTTTGAAACCCGTGTCTTCGTTTTTTTTTTCTTTGCGTCGAGGTCTGGAATATCCTCATCTCGGGACTCTTGAGGATTGGCTAAGAAATACCTGAAACCAGTTTGAAAATACACATGAACAAGTGTTCTAGGAAGAACGCCATTGCCGCTGAAACTCTGAGGGTTTTTCGACAAAAACACTGGAAATTTCTGCATATTTTCTGAAGACAATGACCCAATTTTCCCTTGTCCTGTGCAGGTATTCAGGAGCCAAAGAAACGATATGAATTGCTGCACTCTGTGCGTAACAGAGCAACTTTGAGCGAGCATTATGACTAAAATTGGTGGAAAAACTTGAATGCAATCGGGGTTTCTTTTTTTTTGTTGGAAGCTTATCGATTACAACATCAGAGAGTTCATGTTTGGCATTTTACAGATGCCTGTGGTAATGAGGTTTTTTTTTTGTCTTCTTCTTATTTTCCAAAATTTATTTTAAAATCGAGCTTAGATGACTATTTCCTATTCTGTTTGTAGTTTTCTTTGACTCTCCTTCTGCCTTCTCAGTTCAGGGATCACCTTCTCCGATTCTATTGATGTATGCACTCCATACTATATAGTTATAGAGTCAAGGTTCTCCCTTTAGCATAGCGAGTTTAGGTTATTCCCTTTCCCGTATCCCTGTCCTACTTTTATAATTTAGTGGATTTTAATTTAGGGTTTTTGCAGTAAATGACAACAATATCTCAAAAGAGATTACATGTTATGTTTCCACATGACAGATTGCTATTCAGTATGGATACCACATTGTCTTCATTTAGGGCTTGTAGTACATGACCAATGTTGAAAGCTCAAGAATTCTACACGTCTGTCAGCTGTTTTGATAGGCTTTTCATTCCTGTTGTGTTAATTTCCTGTAGGAATTATTCTTACTATGTGGAGTTTTCAACCAGTTAGCTAGTACCCCGTCTAGATCTTGGTTTAAGGCATCACACCATTTCTTTCCATGGAACTCATATTACACATCCATTAAACCCATCAGTTCACTAACGATTTCAAATTTCTATCCGAGTAGAGGGTACAGAACGATGGAAGGCACTGGCGATAAGGGACTGACTGGCCTTCCTCCAAATAGAATGTTGGCCCAAGGAGACTGTCTTTCCTCCAAGACGCATGGTGAAATGGGGAAGTGAGGGGAGGTTTTGGTATTACTCCCTATCCGTCCCCATCCCTTCCCTTATACGTAAGTTTGATACCATGTGCGCTGTAACAGGAAATAGTAATGTATGCATGCACCCGGAAGAGAACTTACAAACTGATTGAACCTTTGCATGACAACTCTGCCAAAAACAAAAGATCAATTTCTTTTCAACTAGAGCTCCTACAAAACATATAAAAAGTGGATTCTAACTTGAGGTATGTGCCTCTGTTCTATTTTCATTTACTTTTTTACTTGAAGCAAAACAGACAATACTTTGTTTAAAAAAAACTACTAGTCCATGTAAAGAAACTAGCTTTGAACCTTACAAACAAGGTCTTATAATTTTTAAAAGGGATTGCGTTCAACAATTAGGATCTCAAGGATTGTTTTTAGAGTCATTTAGACTTAATTTCTCAGATGTCCATCATAGATTTGAATTATCTTTTTATTGTTTTCACATGCCCTGTGTTGGACTGCTTGCTTTATTATTTTGCAATGTGTAGCCATACTCATATTGCCTTTGGAACTGAATTTCTAGTTATCAAAGTTACAATCACTCTAATGCCAGATTGTGAGCTTAAACCTTTAGATAAGAAGCTTTGTGCACCAATTTAGTCCAGCGTGCTCCTTTGTTACCAACGGTGTTTGATATTATTTATCTCGAACGTTGTTACTTAATTTGATGTTCAGGTGATTTGTTTCATCTTAAACTGTCATATTATAAGTTCTACATTGAGAAAATTTGCATAGTAAAGAGTCAAAACACAAAGTAGAACAATTGTTGCAGGTCTTCTCATTGGACAGTTATTAGCCATCATCTAAGTATAAGGTGGTGTCTTGATATAAATGGGCATCCTGTAACAACCCTAGTTGCGTTCATATTTCATTTGTTTTACTTTGGTAATTTTTTTTTTTTTTTTTTTTACATTTTCAATATGTATTTCATTTATATATATTTAGATTTGTTTATATATAATCAAAATAGCAGTGCATTTGGTTTGCAGGTTAGGCGGAGCAGAGCTGGAGCTAGAGCTTGGAGATTTGGCCCTCAGGCCCAGATTTCAAACCTAAGCTGCTCTGATACCATATGTAGGGGCCGAATTAAATAGACAACCATTTAATTTACAACATAACAATAAAAGTCAAGAAATTTCTATAATTTAGCACATTCGCCTAAAAAATTATCAATTATAATAAAATTTTATAAGAGATTAAAACAATGCATAATTTGAAATAAATACCTGAACCTGATGTTATTAACCCTCCGTTTGTCCGCAGCTTGCCTCCTTGACCGCTGCTGCAAAACACTACCCAAAACCTAGTTCCTCCCTGCCAACTAGGTAACTTCCTAGCTCCAGGATATCAATGGATATCCTGGCCCCCGTGCCCAAAACCCCCAACAACCCCGATGCACTGATACAATCCCACTCCCAAAATTTCCCCTCTCTCTGCAAATCCCAGCGCTCCCAAAATCCATCCCCAACCTCCCGTAGAATGACCTCCCGTCAACCTCCTTCCCTTCCTTATCCCTCCTTCCCCGACTTTTCCCTCCTTTTTTTTTTCCTACCTAACCCATTTATTACCTTCTTATCCTCCCGTCGTTAATGCCCCTTATCCCCCCCTTTATTATTTTATCCTCATGTATTTAATATGTTATCCCTTGTTGGATACGTAACTTAATTTATCAATATAGTTTATTATCCTCCTTTTATTTCTTTACCTTATTTATTAATGAATTAATTAATACTTAAATTAATCATTGACACTCATGAATAACTAATTAATAATAATTAATTAGTAAATGTTATTTTAAGAAATAATTAAGGTTTATCTAATCTTTTAGGACAATTATATTATTAAATTAATTATAATTAATTATCATATACACCTATTTAAGCAGGATCGTTACACAAGATGTAGGAACCAACCTACTAGAGACACCAATCTCCTCAACTAAGAACCAACCCAACAACACCTATAGACACCAACCTATTGTTACAATATTTGCAGGCACCAACCTGCTAGAGACACCGATCCCCTCACCTGACACCAACTCAACAATATATGTGTAGATGCCAATCCAATATATTCATACACAAAGTACTTCTGACTTCACCCACATGCTTCATTCCACATACAATCCTTCAAACTCTAGTCACATTTAGCCTTCATGCCATATCAAGCTTCATACCATCATTCCATAATATAATCCCTGATGAAAATATCACAACCTCTGAATAACACACACGACAACATCACAACATCAGAATAGTACATATGACAACATCACCGTGACGACAACATCACAAACTTAGAATAGCATATACGACATAACCACAATGATGACAACATCACAACCTCAAAATAATGCATACAATAACATCACAATGATGACAACATCACAACCTCAAAATAGTGCACCTTGAGAACAAGAAAGACCCCAAGAAAATCCCTTAGACTTATCTTGCACACCTTTAGATCCCAAGGAGACACCCCAACACCTTTATCAAACCTCACATCACTTATGCACACCTCATACTTGATATCTTTCTTGGTTTCAATAAAAATGTGCACATCTATCCTATATTTATAGTAATTTTGTCCCTACTTTCAAGGCCAACCTGTAAAGACTGGTTGAGTCAACGTCTATTTTTTGGCTAGGTTGTTGGACAAAAAAATTCATATCTCCTCATTCATAGGGATTTAGAGGAAATTCCATATACCATTGGAAATATCTCAGAATAATATTTCCAACTGTATAACCTGTTCTCCCATTTGAGATAGGTATGTAGGGTAAAAATGCCTTCAAATATAGGGTATCCAAACTGACCATCAACAATCTCCATCTTGCAATATTTATCTTGGACATTTGTAGGCTTGTAATATTTATATTGGGCATTGTAGGCTCCCCCTATATTTGACATCAATGAAAACAATATTTCCAACATTCTCCCCCTTTGTTATTGATGGAAACCCTTAGTCAATTCTGTAATATTCCCCCTGTCTGCAACTCTCCTTGTGTCTACAATTCTTCCTCTATCTGCAACTCTCCTTGTGTCTAAAATTCTTCCTCTGTCTACAACTTCTCCCCCTTTGAAATCAATGGAAAACGATTTCTCCCCCTGAGCTTGTGCTTCTCTTTACTAAAAATATGAGAGGGATATCACTCCCAACTTATATTCCATACAACATTTTTCTTCTTTGACTTCATTGAGAATGTATACATTGCTTGAGGTTCTATTTTCATTTTCCACTAATCTTCCTAAAGTTGTTTTCCTTATCTCACACCCTTTAGAATGAAATGTGATTTTGTAGCCTTGATCACACATTTGAATGACACTTAGAAGATCATGCTTTAACCCTTCAACATACATGGCATTCTATGTCTTAGTCTTTCCCTTATCATGACTAAATACCTTTTTCAACTATCCTTGTAGATCCATTATCTCTAAAAGTAACCTGCCTCCTTTTTCTTCCTTCAAGGTGAGAAACTTGTTATGGTCCCTTTTCATGTGTTTTGAACATCCACTGTCAATGTACCATTGTTTCCCTTCATTTTGAGCATAAATATCAAGTCCACATTCTTCCTTCTTTTGGTCTTCTTGCTTCCTTTTCCACACCTTTTTGCTTTCTTATTTATATTTGGCAAGAAGATCTTCTTCCTTATTTATTATGATTCTTCTGTAGTCACATGCTATGTTCCCATAGTTATTTTATTTATAACATTCAACATTGTAGTCAAGTAGGGGAGAAAATGAATTGTAGTTTCTAACAACAAACCTACAATAACATATAGTTTTGTTGCTTACATAATCATTCTTTGCAGTTTTATAAGAACCTCTGTTTATATCTCTCACATGATCACTTCTTGAATAATATTTGCAATCTATTGCTTTATGAACAAATTTATTGCAAGAAAAACAATAGCCAATAAAGAGATTTTGGTACCGGTTTGTGAAAGGTCTTCTTGGTGGAACAACTCTTTTGAACTCATTCTTGTGGGTAGAATAATATTTATGTTGGTCATCATTACCTTTCCTACTGCTGCTTTCATTTTTTATGGAGCCTTTGAGAATATTGGCATAGATTTTAGGTTTTTATTCATCTTCCTTTTTTGATGGCTTTGTGCCCTTAATGCTTGCATCTCCCCTAGGGGTCTTTTGTTTTTCGTCATAGACAAGACTTTTCTTGAATAATGGTGATCTTTGGCAACTGAGAATAATATCTAATATTTTAGTACTCTTTCCAAAATTCAAGATTTTGTTTAATTGATCAATTTTTTTTCTCAAGTTCCTTTCTTAAGGAAACTATTTCAACTTCTAGCTTCTTGCAATTTTCTTATTTTTATTGTAGTTGGATTCTCACCACTTCTTCTATCCTTTTTTCCTCTTCTAGTTGAGTCTTCACGATGAAAACAATATTCTTTTTTTCTTCAATACCATGATCCTCCTCTTCATATTTCTGCAATTTCTCTTTCTTATTTCTATTTGTTTCTCTAAGTCTATCTATTTCTTCTAAGGCACTAATGAGTTCTGCTTCAAGATTCACTTTCCCATCAATGCCTTCTTCTTCTTCTTTTGATTTTTATTTCTTATTGTCTTCACTTTATTTATCAATAGACTTTGTATCCATGGCCATGAAGTTAAATTCTTCTTTGTCAATATCAAGAACATATTCATCACTTTCTTTAAACGAGCTACTATCCTCTCTAGAGTAAAAAATAATCTTCTTCGTATATTTTCCTCTTTTGTGTCTATAAGATTTGCTTCTATTTTTATGTTCTTATTTGAAATTATTGTCCTCACCATCATTATATTCCCTTTTTTCATATGGACATTTAACAACAAAATTCCATACTCTACCACAATTAAAACATATGAAGGGTATGTTACCTTTGTGTTTTCCAGATCCTCTTTTTAGATTTCTCACAAATTGTTCTTCTTCTATATCCAATTCATGGCTAGAACAATCACATAATTTGTGTCCTTTTGTCTTCTTTGATGATTTGAAAGATTCTTCCTTCCATGTTGGATTTTCTTTTTCTATCATCATCTCATATGCAGTGAGAATACGATGTAGCTCATCCATTGTTATTTTCTCCAGATCATTTATTTCTTAAATAGAATAGACTTTGGCATGAAATATGAAGTGGAGAGACCTGAGCACTTTTTACACAATCATTTATTCTTCAACCTCCTCACCAAGTCATTTGATGGTGTAGACAATTTCATCCACTCGAAGAAAATAAGCTTCAACATTTTCTTTGTCTTTAATTTTCAAACTCTCGAATTGTCTTTTATGATTTTGGAGCCTTGCCTTGTAATCTCCTTCATAGATGTTTTGAAGTTTGTCCCAAATATATTTTTTCGATTTACAATGCATCACTTTGAAAAATTCTAATTTTGATAGACCACTCAATATAGAATTCATGGATTTTGCTTTATATTCAGTAGGATTCTTCCCGATCGCATCTGCTGGTGGAGTTGTTGGGGCTGTATAACCATTATACAAGTCTGCATCCTTATAATCTAGAATTCATAGTTTGTTTCGTCAAACAATGGACCCTTGTTTGTGAAGAAACCTTCTTGACTAGCCATGCGTGCTCCTAAGATCTACCTTCCAATGATTATACTGTTTCTGAAGGAACCTTCTCTGATACAAATTGTTGAACTTATGCTTATACTAAGAGGGGGGTGAATTAGTATAAGAAACTTTTTAATTTGTTTAACCATTGATCAATCATTTATTAACTGAGAAACAATAATCACATATAAACTCAAATCACAATGCACAAAGTTTAACATGGAAACCTAATTGGGAGAAAACTATAAAACATATCTTTATAAATTCATGTAGGCACCAACCTACTAGAGACACCAATCTCCTTAAATGAGCACCAAATCAGTAAGATGTAGTCACTAACCTACTGGAGACACAAATCTCCTTAACTAAGAACCAACCTATTGTTACAATATTTGCAGGAAACATCACAACCTCATAATAACACACACGGAAGCATCAAAGTGGTGAAAACATCACAACATCAGAATAGGACATATGGTAGCATCACAATGATGACAACATCACAACATCAGAATAGCGCATACGACAACATCACAGTGAAAACAACAACACAACCTCATAATAGTGCATATGGCAACATCACAACCTCAAAATAGTGCACCTTGAGAACAAGAAAGACCCCCCAAAAAATCCTTAGACTTCTCTTGCACACCTTTAGATCCGAACAAGACACCCAAACACATTTAGCATACCTCAGATCACTTCTTCACACCTCAAACTTGGTATCTTGATTTTTTTCACTACAAATGTGCACTTCTATCCTGTATTTATAGTAATTTTGTCCATACTTTTAGGGTCAACCTATAAAAACTGGCTGATCCGACTTCAATTTTCTGGCTGAGTTGTTGGACGAAAAAATTCATATCTCCTCATTCCTAGGGAGTTAGAGGGAAATCCATATACCGTTGGAAATGTCTCGAAATAATATTTCCAACCATATAACTTGTGCTCCCATGTGAGCTAGGTATGTAAGGTAAAATTATCTTCAAATATAGGGTATCCAAAGTAACCATAAAAAATAAAAAAATAATGTTGGATTACTGAGAGGGGGGGTGAATCAATGATAGATAAATTAATCTTTTTTCACCATAAAATGCAAGTGTTATATCAATGCATCATTATCATCCAATAGTTTTAGAGTAAATAAACAATGAACAAATGAACAATCAAACACATACACAATACACCAATGTTTTACGTGGAAACCCAAAGCGGGATAAAACCACATAATGCTTTTTCTTATGTTTCTTTAAGAATTACATTCATTGGAAGCACCGACTTACTTTTTTTTCCAACTGCAACTGGAAGGAGGCTACAACCCAAGGGAATATCCATCTCCCCAATTCTATGGCTACAACCAGAAGGAGACTATAACCCCCTATGTTCTACGACTACAACCAGAAGGTGGCTAAAACCACATGTCCTTGCCCCGTCCAACTGCCCTAACATATAAGTAGAATGATGGAATCACTGTCACACTATCACTGTGAGATATACTGATGTAAACCTGTACCAATCAACCTACACCAAACAACCTGTACCAATAACCTGAACCATGCATCAAGCATGCATAAACCTGTACCTCAACTTGTAATCAACCTGTACCATAAAAAAGTGCATCAACCATGCACCAACCTGTACCATAAACAAGTGCATCAACCATGCACCACCTCGTACCTCAACTTGTACCATGAACAAGTGCATCAACCATGCACCAAACCTGTACGAATAACCTGTCACAACAACCTGTCCAAACAACCTATCACAACAACCTATCTCGTCAATCTTATCAACCAAATTAGATCTACTCAATAGGATCAATCACCAAGACAACTCTCAAAGATGTGCATCAACCAATCATAACACAACAACTCATAATCATCACCAAAATCAATATGTGCTTCTAATAATATACAAATACAAGTATGCTACATCATCCATAAACCATGTTTCAACAATACTACTAACAAGTGCCTCCAACCATGTACCAATTATGTACCAATCATGAATCAACTACTCATTAACTATGACTCATCAATATATACCAACACCATCAACTATACGCCTCATGTATGTGCCAACTCATCAACTACTTGTCTCAACCATGTACCCAACATGTACCTCAACTAAAATCCCTCATCAATTTCATCATCCAAATCTGATTTGTAACTCTGTAATAGACCTAGTGTATATGATCACATACCTGCAAACCTTCCTTAACTTTAACAACAAGAGACTAGTATTTTCATCAAACTTTACTTTAGTCTCACATGACTAGTTTTGGATTAGTCAACAACCCTAACTTGAAATAATCATAACTATGTACCTGTAATGAATAAATATTTGAAAATAGTACACAATTTCCTTCAACGTGTTTTATGAAATTCCTCTAGGTGTCACTACTTGGAACCTCTCATAAAAAGGAGTTATAGAAAAAATGGCATACCTTTTTGAATTTTGGCTTATTCTAGACAACGAACTTGTAGAGCGTGCCTTGCACGAAATATTTTTTGTATGGATCTAAAAATTGTACACCGAATAATACATACTGTACTATAACCAACACATTTGGTCTTACTGAATTTGGATCTGTTATGAATAATTTATGGCATTTTTAACCAAAACACATGTTTTAGATTAGTTTCAGGACTATCCACAAACCCTATTTTCCACAGAGTGTAAATCCAAAAATACAATGAACCACAAACTGAAATTTGTACCATAGCTACTTGGATATGTTTCCTCAATGGATTCCCAATTTCACAGTCTGAATCATTCTATAAAACATGTTATTTAGAAAATGGTGAGATGACCTGTAAATAACATACCTTAGAAAACATCATCAAAATAATTTATCCTCCCTTGAATTTTGACCTTCTTTACTTCACCTTCCCTCTGAAATTCAGCTTAGATATCCTTTGGTTACCTCAGTCACCTGTAGATATTCAATATTCTCAAGTGTGATTAAAATGAGAGAGCCTTGCCTCTTATTTATACTTTCATGTAGCTTCCTCAA
>ML838004.1:86113-101978 GCA_009831015.1 Picea engelmannii | reverse complement strand
TATATATATAAAATAAAATAAAACACCTAAAATTACCAAATTTAATACAAAATTAAAACAACAACAACAACAACAAAAAAAAACTTAAAACAACATAAAATTATAAAAAAAATAAATTAAAAGTTTTATTAAAAAGATGAAAATTAATTAAATTTTAAAACAAAAACTTAATAATATAATAATATCAAGCATACAAAAAATTCTTTTATTTAATATTTTAAAATGTATTCATATTTTAATTACTTAAAACAACATAAAATTATAAAAAAAAAAAATTAAAAGTTTTATTAAAAAGATGAAAATTAATTAAATTTTAAAACAAAATTTAATAATATAATAATATTAAGCATACAAAATATTCTTTTATTTAATATTTTAAAATTTATTCATATTCTAATTATTTAGAAGTCTATTCTTATTGATTTTCTTTCTAAACTAGTTAGTATACACTAAATTTTCTTTATTACAATATATGTACATACGTGACATTAACATTTCATTGGATAAAAAAAATTATATGAAAGATATAATGAGAAAAATATTGGTCCACGTGTTAATTGAATGAATAAAATTAAAATGCCTTAAAAAAAATTAAAAATTAATAAAATTATTTTTTTAAATATCAAAATTAATAAAATTGTTTTTTTTTAATATAATAAAATTGAATTATAACTATATATATATAGTTATAACTTTATATAATATAGTTATATATTATATAACTATATCATATCATATAAAGTTATAACTATTAATGAGAAAAATATTGGTCCACGTGTTAAACGTGTTAATTGAATGAATAAAATTAAAATGCCTTTAAAAAAAATTAAAAATTAATAAAATTATTTTTTTAAATATCAAAATTAATAAAATTGTTTTTTTTTTAAATATAATAAAATTGAATTATAACTATATATAGTTATAATTTTATATAATATAGTTATATATTATATAACTATATCATATCATATAAAGTTATAACTATATATAATATAGTAACTATATTATATATAGTTATAATTATATATACGACCTCATACCAAACAATGTGCATAATATCATTATAATTATAACAAAATCTATTTCAGATATAACTTTACAACTATAGTTATATAACATGGAACTATAATTATATAATCTGGGGTGATGTTAGGTATTGATTTTGTATGGGCAAGTGCCAAGTCCCATAACATTTATGGAACTTTTATGGAACTTGGCCTTTATCTACAAAGAGGTTGGGACAATGCTCAACATCACCTGATGTTATATAACTATAATTATATATAATTATAACTATAGATAAAATAGTTATATATTATATAACTATATTATCACTATAGTTATCTTATCACAATATTATATAATATATAACTATATTATATATAGTTATAACTTTATATAATATAGTTATATATTATATATAGTTATAACTTTATATAATATAGTTAAATATTATTTAACTAATGTTATATAGATATATTATATAGATTGTTTTTTTTCTTAATTGGCAATTAAATTTTCTGAATTTTAATGTTTTGTTAATATTTTTTATTTTAATTTTTTTTTTATATTTTTTTGAATTTTGATATGATTTTGGTTTTTCTTTCATATTTTTTTTATTATTTTTTAAGTTTTAATAGATTTTTTACTATTTTGTTATTAAAAACAAATATATATATTTTTTAAATTATTGTTTTTTGGAAAATTTTAAATTTTTTTCATTTTTTTTGTTTTTGGTTTTATCTATTTTTTTTAATGTTTTTTTTTTTGCAAATTTGGGTTTTGATTATATAATTTTAAATGTATTGTTTTCATAGTATTATGTTGTTTTTGGAGTGATAAACTAAGATTTAAAAAGTAAGCATTTAAGGGTTGTTTTGATGATTTTTTTTTGCACTAAGATGATTTTGATTACCACTTTAAAAAAATGTCATTTAAATTCCCCAAATATAAAATGGGTGCTACCAGTAGCAATACATTTCAATTTGATGGTTGATTTAGAGGTTTTGGTTTTAATGGTTCCAACTGCTAGAAATACGATTTCAAAATATCTATAAATTTAACGTTTTGAAATAAAAAATAAAAAAAATCTAACATCATTTTTTTATTTAGGTGTCGATTTCAAGGTTTTTATGAGCTATTTTATGAGTTTTGAATACCATGTTTGAAAAATGTTGTATTTTTTACCCCGTTTGAAAAAATTGTGCTACCAGTAGTACCACTTTTTGATTTGGGCGTTGATTTTCATGTTGTTTTGGGAAAAATATGGGTTTCTTGGACCAGAGTTCTCGTTTTGAGGTCACAGTTCTCATTAAGTTGATAACTATGTTATATATGAGCTAGCTCACATATATGTATATCTAAGCTAGCTCACACATATTGTATATCTGAGCTAGCTCACACATATAATTTCAAAGAGCATTTAAATATATGTAATATGAATACATCCCAATGATGAAAGATTTAAATGGTTTTTGAATAATGACTTAATATATGTGCAGATTTGTGTTTTCTTCATGTACATGAAAAATTATATGAGAATATTTATTCCACCGCGGAAAGAGGATATAATTATTTTCTAGAAGAATGGTTTTTAAAATGGAGATTTGTGAACTTTCATAGATATAAATAATTTCTTGGAAGAATGGCTTAATATGGAAATTTATGAGTTCTTTAATTTGAAAGGGAATTATGGAATTTGATTATATGACCATTGCAGAAGATGAGAGAAGTATTTTACTGCTGAGGAGATTAATATTTTATTGCTGAGTAAATAAGATCAAATAAGATCACCTGATATGAGAATTTCACCTGAAGGATTTGAGACTTTATACACAAGGAGATAAGTATTTCATTGGAATAATGCCTTAATATGGAGATTTGTGAACTTTCTAGATACACAGTTCTATATTTATTTTCATATTATTATCTAATTCTGAACACAAAAATTTCTTACCAAGAACACAATTTTTCTCTTTAATTTTTTTTAAGATTTTACAAATTGTTTAAATCATGTATTCTTAATGTGGAGAGTAACTATTTTAGAAGTTTTGGAACTTTGTGATGGATGTTTGGTTTAAAAAAAGTGTCAAAAAAGTGTAATAAAAAGAGAGAGAGAATCTTAAATATGTTTAACTCTGGTTGGGTATTGTTGAGGAAAAGATATGAAATAATCTCACTCAAGCATTTTCAGATCTTGCTTGACTAAAGCAAGATAGACAGGAATATCACCCTATATTTATAGCCATAAAAAATTGTATCATAATTCACAAGTATCGAGTACAAGTGCTTAGGTTGATTTTTTAATAAATGAAAGCTTGTTGAACAATTCATTATTTATGTAATTTTTTGAATATAACCGATGTTGAAATAAATATATAGACAAAAGTGTTGACGAGCGTTTATGACACACTGTCAATGAGAAGGATAGATCTGGACTAGGGTTGTCTATCTAATCCAAGCCGTTTGGTATGATCTAACCTGGTGGATTTTATGGCTCCGTTAGCCAACTAGAGTCCTAAAAACAACGAAAGGAAATAAACTAACTAAAAAAATATAACAATCGATGCACTAATTACAAATTGTTGAGCTAATAGTGTTAATGTACAATGATTAGATACAGTTTTCAAGGTTTAGATAAAATATTGAGAAAGTCATTGTTCGAAATAATGTTTTTTAAACAAGATTAAGTATGAACAAAGTTCATTCTAATGCTCTGAAAATCAAAGTAACTAACACCGAATTAATATGATTGTAATGACAAAACGAGAATAGACTAAGCTAATTAACATTTAAATAATGCAATCATTGTTCATTCATATATGATCAACTCTAAATAACAAAAAAAAACAATACATCTACCAACCTCTAGCTGATCAACAAAAGTAACTAAGTTCATCTCTTTACGTTTGTGTGAGCTCCTGCTTATCCCGTGCTAAGTGGAAACCTATGACATAAACAATCATAATACTTCATGAAGAAATTCAAGGAAGTGTTTCATATTTTGGAGTGAATTTATAACAACAGAAAGATAAATAATTATATATCATGTGACTTCAAGATATCCATTAGCTAAGAATGAAAGAAATCTCAATCCTGAGCAGTGATGTTATCAACCATTTAACATCAAAAGTAAACTCAAAAATACCTAAATAGTTGATCGATCACAGGTACAAACTAGACCAAAAGATAATGGACAACATTGAGATAATCAACGATATAAAATATTATGTGAATAAAAGACTAAAGCTAAATCAACAAAAGTAACATTTCATATCATAGAAATTATAGGAGAATACAATGAAACAAACATTGCACATTTTACATAGGTCTAAAGCCAATAGCAAACTACTTTCTCATATCACTTCCAAAATTATATGTCCATTCTAAGGTCCAAAAAAACATTCCATTAACACCAGGAAACAATAGCTATTTTGATGCAGGAGCATCTCTCCACGTCAGCCCGCCAGCTAGCCAGCCACGTCAGCGCATGCATTCAAGATTGAAGAGAGGCGCAACCCTCATCTTCAATTTTGAATTTGAATGTAATTAATGTTGTAGGTTGTTGAGCCATGGAGTCGTGCCTTTGTGCGGGCATTAGAGTAGGTAGGCCTTTAATGCTTGTAAGACTGAGATCTAGATCCGATTTTTGGACTAGACAACCCATTCAATGTAATTAAATAGGGTAGGTAGATTGGAGGGAAGAGCTCGAAGAGCCCCCTCATGTAAAAGATCAATTTCGATCTCATTTTTATAGGAGTTGGTAGAGAGAGAGAGATAGTTAGTAGGGGGTCTGTGAGGAGAGAGAATAAAAGAAGGAGTCGAGACCTTGTTACAGGTCGTGCTCAAGAACACCTTGTAAAAATAGGCATTTTCCATTTAATATAAACAACAGTTTTTCCTGCATCTTTCATGTGTTGAATGAATTCCTGTGAGTGTTCTTTATGTGCTGTGAATGTATGTTGTGTTTATGCATTTGCAAGAGTTTTTTTGGCTTCAAGCTTGAGAGGTCTTTGAGGCTTCACACTAGGAGGGTGTGACAGAATGTTGCGGGTTCTGATAGTTGTGCATAGAGGGTGCATTCATGAACTCTGTGGAGTCAGACAGAGGCGTGCCAGGTGGGCACAGAGGTTGAATTCAACAACTCGGAAGAAATACCTGTGAGGTTGTTGAATACCTCAGGAGGCAAGGTTGTGTATAAGAAAACACAGTTGCAGATAGAATCTATGAGGAGCTCTATGAAGCTCTGCCAAGTGGGCATTGAGCCAGTGCAAGGAGTGCATAGAAGAACTCTGTTGCGAGTTCAAAAAGAAGGCAGAAGCTCTGAGGAGTTCTGTAAAGCTCTGCCAGGTGGGCATTGAGCAGGTGCAAAGAAGTGCACAGAAGAACTCTGTTGTGAGTTCTGTATAAAATTGTCAAGAGGACATTGAGACAGTGTGTAGACAGACACAAGGAAAAGAACTCTTTGAGTTTTGGATTGGAAGAAGAATCCAAGGAGAAGGACCTTCGCAGGGTTGTTGAATACCCTGAAGGATTCAACAAGAGGTTGCTTGAGTGAAGGATAGCCAGGAGGGCATCCAAATTCTCCATTTGCAGGAAAAAGGAAAAAGGATTTATTTCCTTAGAGATATGAGTGCTTATAAAGCTCAGGAGAGATAGCACTTTGTGTGTGTGAAGACTCTGCAGAGGCACAGAAGTCAAAGAATCCCTTGAGGATTCGAAGGATAAGCTCAGGAGGAACAACGTCGTTGAGAGCACAAGCGAGGACTCAGATTCGTGGAGCTCGCAGAGGAAAGGCAAAGGTCAAGGCCTTTAATCTTGGAGAAATCTTCCAAGCATCGGAAGAAAGCACCAAAGCTCAGGAGGAGCAACAGTTGTCGTCGGATCTGCCGAAAGGATCTGGACCGTTGAGAATTTCATGTCTAGGGAGCAACAAGAGGAGCGCACAAGGAGGACGTATCTAGACCATCGAATATTGATCCAAATACCCGTTAGTCGTTGGATATAATAGGAGCTATGAGTGGCTTAAAGCCTTCGTGAACATGGAGAATAAAGTCCCGAAAGAGTTGGCTTATCGAGAATTCAAAAATCGGGATATCGAAAGTCTCGAGGACAGGAGTTTGGAAATTTCCAGGATGAAAACCCCAAAACAGATCTGATCCGTCCATCAATTGGGATACGTGGCGGAGATTGGGAGCCATCGGCATTTCGGACTTCATAATTTTGGAGATCAAAGGGACAAGATACCCGGACATTTCGGCATTTGATTTCCCGAAATCGAAAAATGGATGTGGACCGTCCATCTTGAGGGGACGCGTGGAAGAAATCTAGACTTTCAAAAAAAATATCGAAAGGGGAGAGTCCATCGGCATATCGGGATTCGACGTTTCGCAAATCCTGAGGACAAGAAGCATGCGCATTTCGGAAATGCGAAATCTGAAACCCTGACAAGGTGGAAAGCTCCGTTGTGGGGCCAACTGACGTCATATCGGAGTTTCGGGGATCAGAACTTCAGGAGTTCCGAGGGAAAGATCCCATAAGCATTTCGGTGTTTCAGAACCCGAAATTGTGAAACGACGAGGACCATCCATATTGAGGGGACGCGTGGCAACAATCTAGAATTTCGGGGAAAGTCCCAAAAGGGAAACCATTTCGGGAAATTGGGATTCCGAGGATCGAGAATCCTGAGGACAAAGTGTACATGCGTTTGAAATCCCGAAATCGTGAATGGCATAGGACTGCGGTCATATGGAATAGTGGTCACATGGACCAGGAGATAGCCATGGGGGATAAATGTTTTTGAAGTTGTTTCGGCATTTCAGGATTTTGGTGATTGGGGAATCGAGAAAATAGAGGTTCTCGTGACATCGGGAATCAAAAAACCCCAAAGCCCGAAATCACATTTCCTATGGGGAAAATGTTCATGGTCATGTTGGGGCTGTGAGGGAAAAAGAAAGGACCTGTGGATTGATTCATGCGCGATTCCAGTGAGGAGTCGAAAGAGCTTCTTTGGCTCAAAGGGGAATTCGAACGATCCGTTAAGACTGGGAGGTCAGCATAGAGACTCTGGCCGAGGCAGAGGCATAGTCTGCGTCAGTTGGTATCAGAGCCTGATTCTTTCTTGTATATTTTAGGCAAGGGAAGCCGGGGAAGGAGAGCACTCTGATACACACATCAAGTATGGTATCAGAGCCTAATTCTTTCTTGTATATTTTAGGCAAGGGAAGCAGAAGAAGGAGAGCACTCTGATACACACATCAAGTGGTATCAGAGTGAGAACTTTGTTTGTATATTTCAAGCAGAGGGAGAAGAAAAAAGGAGACAGAGTGTTGGAGACTCTATAAATAATGGCTTGCAAGTGAGCGACAGATTTTCCAAGAGGGAAGACAGAGACAACAACATGGCTACTGAAGGCCATAGGTATGCTGGAAGGAAAAGCCCGGAGCTGATGAGAACAACCGAAAGGGGGAAAGAACTTGTTGACATCAGGGCAAGAATAGAAAATCTTGAACTGCGAATGCAGCAAAAAGCCAAGTCGAGATGGGTATATTAATGGCCCATGAGGAAGCCAAAATTAAATTGGCCAGTCAAGGAGTTGATGGCTAGAAGACAGCGTAAGTTGTTAAGAGGATGGTTGAGGCATACTGAAAACCTCGACGGACCTAAGGAGATGGTTCAGATATGTGAACCAGAGACTGGGAGAATTCTTGATGAAGAGAATGAAATGGGATCAGCTGAAGATCTCAAGAACTAAAAGGAGGGTAGAGAGGAAATTCCAAATTGTCAGGTGGGCAAGGAGTTGAGATCAGCTGAAGATCTCATGGACTGTCAGGAGGACAGCCAAGGAATTTCACATTGCCAGCTGGGCAATGAAATGAGGTTGTTACGGGATCTCGAAGACTTCCAGGAGGGTAGTGGAAGCATCTCAAATTGCCAGGAGGGCAGAGATAAGAATATGAGACTGTCTGAAGGTCTCATGGACTCGGAGGTGATTTCAATTCAGCAAGGGGTGTTGATGAAGATGGGATCGGTTGATCTCATAGTCTGCCAGGGAAGCAATAGGGAAATCCCATATTTCCAGGTGGGCAGGGATGAACAAATGAGACTATCTGAGAGTCTCATAAACTTACAGGTGAGTTTAGATCAGCTTGAGGAGATGACAGAGAAGATGAGCTCAGAGATGGGGTTGGATCAGCAGATGTAGCTAACAGAAGAGGAAGATCGGAGAAATCTTCTAATGATTGGGGGAATTCATATATTCCTACCATTTGCCCAAGATGAGGCAGAAATCTGTGTTGCAGATGCAGCAACAGTAGAAGAAAGGAAGCTAGCTGAGACTATCAAAGAATAATTGGAGTAGGTATTTGAGACTGCCCAAGTAGAAGAAGAAGAGGATGATGAGCATTCCGAGGAATGGCTCAATATTTTCAGCCAGGAGACTAAAAAGACTGCAACCTGGGAGTTTGCAGAAGAAGAAGAGGAAGAGGCAGACAACATTATCTTTGTTGATCTATATGAACAAATTGAAGCCCTGGAGAGGAGGGTGAAGGTGCGGAGCGTGCACATCCAACAAGTGAATTTGGTAGCAGAAGAAGAAGGCATGGGAGATCACAATGATCTGCCCATTTGCAGAAAATTTTTGTAGTTGGGGAGACTGCATGAACAGGGCCAGCCATTGGAGCAGCTGGATGAAGTGATTGACATGATCAAAGAGCTGATGATCCGGTAAGCATAAACTGTTAGCAAGGAGAAGTTGAGCAGAAGGAAAGAAGCAACAACAACAGTGCAGAAGCAACAACAGGGATATGGAGCAGATGAACAGCTCCAGAAATTTGTTTGGGATCGAGGACGATTTCAACAACTGAGATGGGAAGCTCATGAGCAGGATCTCATGAATTTTTCAACTGAGGAGTATGATGCAAGAGCATCTCTCCACGTCATCCCGCCAGCCAGCCAGCCACGTCAGCGCATGCATTCAAGGCTGAAGAGAGGCGCAGCCCTCATCTTCAATTTTGAATTTGAATGAAATTAATGTTGTAGGCTGTTGAGCCATGGAGCCGTGCCTTTGTGAAGGCATTAGAGTAGGTATGCCTTTAATGCTTGTAAGGCTGAGATCTAGATCTGATTTCTGGACTAGATAGCCCATTTAATGTAATTGAATAGGGTAGGTAGATTGGAGGGAAGAGCTCGAAGAGCCCCCTCATGTAAAAGATCAATTTCAATCTCATTTTGATAGGAGTTGGTAGAGAGAGAGATAGTTAGTAGGGGGTCTGCGAGGAGAGAGCATAAAATAAGGAGCAGAGACCTTGTTACAGGTCGTGCTCAGGAACACCTTGTAAAAACAGGCATTTTCCATTTAATATAAACAACACTTTTTCCTGCATCTTTCATGTGTTGAATGAATGCCTGTGAGTGTTATTTATGTGATGTGAATGTATGTTGTGTTTATGAATTTGCAGGAGTTGTTTTGGCTTCAATATTGAGAGGTCTTTGAGGCTTCACACCAGGAGGGTGTGACAGAACGTTGTGGGTTCTAATAGCCGTGCACAGAGGGTGCATTTCTGAACTCTGCGGAGTCAGACAGAGGCATGCCAGGTGGGAACAAAAGTTGAAATCAACAACTCGGAAGAAAGACCTGTGAGGTTGTTGAATACCTCAGGAGGCAAGGCTGTGTATCAGAAAACACAGTTGTAGACAGAATCTCTGAGGAGTTCTATGAAGCTCTGCCAGGTGGGCATTGAGCCAGTGCGAGTGCACAGAAGAACTCTGTTGTGAGTTCAAAAAGAAGGTAGAAGCTCTGAGAAGTTTTGTAGAGCTCTTCCAGGTGGGAATTGAGCAGGTGCAAAGAAGTGCACAGAAGAACTCTGATGTGAGTTCTATATAACTCTGTCAGGAGGACATTGAGACAGTGTGCAGACAGGCACAAGGAAAAGAACCCTTTGAGTTCTATATTGGAAGAAGAATCCAAGGAGAAGGACCTTCGCAGGGTTGTTGAATACCCTGAAGGATTCAAAAAGAGGTTTCTTGAGTGAAGGATAGCCAATAGGGCATCCAAATTCTCCATCTGCAGGAGAAAGGAAGAAGGATTTATTTCCTTAGAGATCTGAGTGTTTATAAAGCTTAGGAGAGATAGCACTTTGTGTGTGTGAAGACTCTGCAGAGGCACAGAAGTCAAAGAATCCCTTGAGGATTCGAAGGATAAGCTCGGGAGGAACAACGTCATTGAGAGCGCAGGCAAGGAATCAGATTCATGGAGCTCGCAGAGGAAAGGCAAAGGTCGAGGCCTTTAATCTTGGAGAAATCTTCCAAGCATCGGAAGAAAGAACCAAAGATCAGGAGGAGCAACAACTGTCATCGGATCTGCCGAAAGGATCTGGACCGTTGAGAATTTCATGTCCAGGGAGCAGTAGGAGGAGTGCACAAGGAGGACGGATCTGGACCATCGGATCTTGATCCAAATATCCGTCAGCCATTGGATCTGACAGGAGCTGCGAGGGCTTTAAAGCCTTCATGAACAGGGAGAAGAAAGTCCCCAAAGAGTTTGCTTATCGAGATTTCAAAAATTGGGATATCAGAAGTCTCGAGGACAGGAGTTCAGGAATTTCCAGGATGAAAACCCCGAAATAGATCTGATTCATCCATCAGTTGGGATATGTGGCGGAGATTGGGAGCCGTCGGCATTTCGAAGTTTGGAATTTCGGATATCAAAGGAACAAGATGCTGTGACATTTCGGCATTTGATTTTGCCAAATCGCGAAATGGATGTGGACTGTCCTTCTTGAGGGGACGCGTGGTAGAAATCTAGACTTTCGGAAAAAATCCCGAAAGGGGAGAGTCCATTGGCATATCGGGATTCGGCGTTTCGTGAAAACTGAGGACAAGAAGCACGCACATTTCGAAAATGCGAAGTCCGAAACCTCGACAAGGTGGAAAGCTCCGTTGTGGGGCCAACTGATGTCATATCATAGTTTCGGGGATCAAAACTTCGGGAGTTCCAAGGGAAAGAACCCATAGGAATTTCGGTGTTTCAGAACCCGAAATCGTGAAACGATGAGGACCGTCCATCTTGAGGGGATGCGTGGAAACAATCTAGACTTTCGGGGAAAATCTCGAAAGGGAAACCATTTCGGGAAATCAAGATTTGAAGGATCGGGAATCCTGAGGACAAAGTGCCCATGCGTTTGAAAGCCTGAAATCGCGAAAGACATAGGACTGCGGTCATATGGAATAGTGGTCACATGGACCAGGAGATATCCATGGGGGATAAACGTTGTTGAAGTTGTTTCAGCATTTCAGGATTTCGGTGATCGGGGAATCGAGAGAACAAAGTTCTCATGACATCGGGAATCAGAAAACCCCGAAGCCCGAAATCACATTTCCTGTGGGGAAAATGTTCATGGTCGTGTTGGGGCCGTGAGGGAAAAAGAAAGGACCTATGGATCGATTCATGCACGATTCTAGTGAAGAGTTGAAAGAGCCTCTTTGGCTCAAAGGTGAATTCGAACGATCCGTTAAGACCGAGAGGTCAACGCAGAGACTTTGGCCGAGGCAGAGGCATAGTCTGTGTCATATTTAAACATGTCTTGGATCTGTTACCTCTTATCATATAAGATAGAGGAAGATCTCTGAAAATAAGTCTGTTTTACAAAAATAGAGTAACAAAAGGATACTCTTGTTGGAGTGTTTAAATAAAAAATAGTTACATTAATGACATTGTTTTTTCAAAAATGGGAAATTACTAAGCTATTGAACACGCAATCCATGATTCATTTTCCTTAAACATGGCACCATAATATGTCATTTATCTAAAATGATAAAACGAAATCAAAGTTTAGATAATAACCAAACAAATAATTTAAATAGACCATCTACTGAATATTTCGATTATGTAGCTAGTCTCAAAATAAAAATAAAATCAAAAGTGAATCTACCTATTTTTTTTTTTTTGTTTGTTAATTTGTGCAGGACCTGCGATTAACCTATGGCTTGAGAAACCGCGACTCAGGGGCATCTAAGCCGTCAAAATCACCCGGGGATCGCACCCGGCCTGAGCCACACCAACCCTTAACATGGTTGGATTTTTTGTCCCCGCAGGTTTCGAACCGGTAACTTTAACATCACATAGTGGCTTAACAACACACTCCGTCACCGACTATCCTACACCTCGGGGACATGAATCTACCTATTATTTCTCAAACAGAATCAAATAAAAAAAGATCAAAACAACTATTTACCATTTCAGACATTTGACAGAGAGGCATCAGATAGGTCTGAATTTATAATGGTGTTGAAGTTTGTTGAGTTTTTAATGATCACATTATTAGACTTCTTAATCCTCTTGTTATCCCTATGTGCATTCGATTGAACGTAGGATTTCAGCTTGTCATTCTCCCTCTCAAGCACTGAATTTTGTGCTACCATTTGGTTCAATTGTTCTTGAATATAGGGGACATCTCGATAATATCTCTCAATCCAATCGAAACAGTTTTCACAATGAACCAGTTCTATGGTAGGCAAAGGTTGATATTGTTCTGCAGAGAGCAATTTAACCTATCTCATGATTTGTTTCAGATCATGTTGTATACCAGAAAAACCCTCTTTCTTCTTTAGGAATGGTGGGAGATTAGAGACGAAATTGAACTGTGTTGTATCAATATTGATTTCATTCCCCAAACTCTGGTCATCGATATCCTCTTGAGAAATAACATCTTCGATCTCATCCTCAGAAAAACGATCATCGACCTCGATAAAAGAGGTCGATTTCTCATTATCACGTTGTTGATTTCTCAATTTTCTAGATAGGAGTTGGCATGGTCTCTTATTTGTAAAATTTACATCTGTACTACTCTGATTCTTATACCTTCCCTTTTTCTTGACAATTTATTCGTTTAAAACAACCTAAATCGGCTCATGAGTAGGAACAGTAGGAATCATATCTTTTAAATCATATAAAACTTGTTCCAAAGACTTTCTCAGAATAAAATCGCATCGTGGCTTCTTGCCTTTGGATGACTTCTGGATAGAAAAAGGGCTTTGATCTATAGACGCAAGGATTTCTTGTAGATTCACATATAGGTTTTCGATAGTGGGGTTAGATCGATAGGGACTGGAGATTTCATCGAGATGCAGAGGTAATTCTATTACATTTTTAGGTAGGGTAAAATTATTTCTAAACAAGAAATTTTCCCAACTATCCCCAATTTTAGACAGATGTGAAACCACGAGGATTCGGATGAGGCCATGGTGGAAGAGTCTTGATTGTGGGTTTAGTTTCTGTCTCTGATAGAACTTAGCCATTTTCTGCAAACTCCTAAGCAGATAAAAAGACATATTCAAATTGAAACCTAGAAAAACCATCAACAAGCGGACATAATACAAAAAGACCAGACCATATCTACCTTCTCAAGTAATAAATTTCTAAAGCATTAAGAGCAATTCATGCCATCCTGGTTTGAAAAGAAAAATTGGTGTACCTTTTGGACAACAATGCAATTTCTTGGAGGCCATGAGTAAATTCCAAGGCATGCCTTCGATTTTGATGTTCTTAAACCATCGATATCCCTCTTGTGATAGTCCTATAGCCTCTGCAATGGAAACCTTGGTCACCTCTAATTCCAAATCCCCAATTTTAGCCTTCGTGCCATCAAAAGTCTCCACGAAAGCTTGGGCCACAATGAGGTTGAAAATCTCAAATCGTCTGATGAAACCATCCCATCCATACACCACAAGATTGTTCACAACATTGTCATGAGAGAGGAGAGCCTGCGAACCATTGGGCTTGATTCTCACCAAGGGTGCCATTGATATGGTCACATAGAAACAACAGGGGTAGTGAGAGGTGCATTGTGTTATCCAACACACAAAATGTAGGATGAGTTCTGCATAATCAGGAGAAAACCGATACCTAAGGATTCATGAAGCCACCATAACAACCATTTGGTTTATTGAGTGGGTAGTAACCAAAGGACATGAAAAATAGAAAACCATTATGTGAAATGAATGCCAAACCCAAAGCACCAAAACTTACCACTTGAAACAATGAATGTAGGCTTGAGATATGCAGGACGAAGGGGTTATGTTTGAAGGTAAGTGTGGCAGTCATGTACCAGGACGATGAGACTGTGATACGACTGATAGGGGTAGCATTCATATTTTGAATTAAGCCAAATTTCTTCTAGTTGCACGATGGTGTGTATGTCAATGTGAAAACCAAATAATCAAGGATAGAAATTACTAAGTCATAACCCCCCAAGGTGGAATAACTCAAGTGTTATGGTAAGGGGTCAACCAATAAAATGATAGGTTTACAATATTTAAGGTTTATGAAAACATTAGATGCCCAAAATGTTATCCAACTTGCAAAAGAAAAACCCATAAACTATATAATGCCCTCAAACCAAAACTTGTTCTAATTTCATGCTTTCAATCATGAAATTGAACAAGGAGGACGATAAATTAAAAATAATGAACTCATACAAACAACTAGTCCAATGATTTGTTTTCAAAACTAAAGATGATATAAATGTTTGCAAGGAGAAGGAGGCAGTTACAGAAAATTTTATCCCTTGAAGACAACATTTTACAATGATAAAATTGACATGAATATTTGGCTTCCAACAAGAAGTAAAAACACCAAGTCAATAATCAAAACAGATGAGACATAAAGAAATCGTTTATTTCATTCCAATTAGTCAAAAGAATAATTCTCTTTAAAAAATTCCCTAAGGACGTTTTGGACCAAAGTCAAACTTAGATGTCCCCGGTGAATCATACAAAAGGACTCCCGACAGAAAGTTAAAAACTGAGATTAAAAAGATGGATCAGCTTGCCACAGATTGCTTCCCACTCGACTCTGCATAATAGCCTTTTTCAATCATGAAATTTAATTCTAGATCGAGTGTGGAGGATTCAAATATGGTTTTCTATGACCTTCTAACAATGGATTTTGACTTTGTAACTAAACTAGGGGGTGTGGGTTTATTGGGGAGAAGCTTGATCAAAATATCCTTCAATGTGGAATCCTAATGAACTCTATCTCAATTCAAGTGAAGAAGAATCACAAAGTCATGAGGAGAAGAGGTAGTGGGGTCTCACTTGTGGTTGCAAGAGACTTTTTTGTCGATCAAATATTAGATATGTTGGGGAATACCCTTGTTGGTAGATTCATAGGAAGGAAATTTGGCATGGAACATATTAGGAGCTGGATAAGGGAAGTTTGGTTCCCTTGTTTGGGATATGGTCCTACCTTTCATATCCTACCATGGGGATGGTTACGCTTCATCTTTCACTCTATGGAGGATGCCAATATGATATTGAAGGGTTCATGTTTCCTGAACATTTATTTACTCTCATTGAAACCTTGGAACCCTTTGTTCAATCCTAAGGATAAATCCACTAGAAATACCCTAGCTTAGGTGAAATTACCAAACTTGTTGATCGAATTCTAGTCTGAGTTGGAAGTGAGAGTTATTGGGGATATGTTGGGAAAAATTATTCTTGTTGATGACAGTTTCTTGATGTGTCTGACTTTCTTAGTAGAAATGGTTTTGGCAGTGATCGATTTCAATAAAGGTCTATTTGGTTTGGAAAAGTAGGAGACATACTCATATTTTGGATTATTTGAACATCCCTTTCAAATGTCCCTAGTGTCACGAGTATGGTCATCTCTATAAATATTATGTTAAGCCTTCGATTAAGAAAGTTTCGAGAAATAAATTTAGGCCTTTATTTAAATTGGGGAGAGAATCATATGCTATGTCGGCCCCTATTTCGATGATGAAGAAGCCTATTGATAATTTAGGAACTTTTGTTGGTTGGATTGTTCATGAGAGTCAGGCAGTGGATCATCCCATATATCTAGGGAACA
>ML838004.1:73789-86013 GCA_009831015.1 Picea engelmannii | reverse complement strand
TCATATGGAACTTAACATTATATGCTAAGTCATTTCCATCGAGAACTGAATGAAAAGAAAAGTGTTGAATCCGCCAAATAAAGAGGCGATCTGCCAGATAGAACTAAGATGCCAAATCTAGTGACCGTTAGCTAAATTTAGCCATGTCAAAGAATGATGAAGACCGTATGCAAGAAATATTCCAGTACAGTAAATGGCGGAATCGAAGATCTGCTTCGACATAGCAGGTGGTGCCTGCATTACGTGCCCACGTCTTGGCCATAGGGGTGGCCCCCTGCGGCCAAGTCACAGTCAAAATACCATATTAATTTAAAGAAATTAAATTTAATTAAATTTAAATTTAATTAAACTTAATTTATTTAAATTTAAATTTGTAGAAATTAAACTTACCTGCAGCTCCAAGACCCGCTCCGTATCTCTGACCTCTCAATCGCCCGTCCACCCACCCGCATACAACTATCAAACTATTAACCGTTGCAACATGACCGCGCCAAACACGACTGCGCCAACATAACCGTGCCAACACACTCACACTAACAGTCACTCACACTATCACTCACACCCGCCAAGAACTTAGAAAAACCGTAACAGTCACAATGTGCGGTTAATATATAAACATCTTTTCAGCTGAAAGAATGTTTCTAATGAAAGAATATTTCGGCCAAAACATTCTTTTGGCCAAAAATATGTTACCGGATGAATTTTTTTTGTTTGGATAAAATTGTACACAAAAATAGAGTGCATCGCCATGGTACCATTCGATTTGACATTCAAAGGTTCAGCCAAAACATATTTCTACTGAAAAAATAGAACTTTTGGCCGAAAAAAATATTAGTTCAGCCGAAAAAATGTCTTTCAGAATTTTGGAGATCCGATTGTCGTGAAAGTGTTACCCATCTTCATGAATTTACCCAGATGTAGGAAGCATAGAAAAGAAGAATAAAGAGGAAGAAAGGGGAGAATAAAGAGGGATGAGGAGGGTCTCATGGAAGAGTGTTTCTTGTAAAGAAAGAAGAGGAGTAGACAGAAAGAAGAAAAAGAAAATTCCAACATTTGGATAGTACTCTGATAACTGTTGGGTAGAACAGTGTAAGGTTGTTCCAATAGAGAGAAAATGAAGGAGATGGAAAGTAGAAGAGATTGGTAAGAGTAAGAACACAATTCAAGATGGATATGTTGGGTATATTTGCAGAGAAAGTGAAGAAAATGGTTAGAACAGTGTAAGGACATTCCAACAGAGAAGAAATGAAGGAGAGGGAAATCACAAGAGAACTGTGAGAGGAAGAACACAATTCCACCTGGAGTTGTTGGGTAGATTTGTGGAGAAAGTATATAAATTTGGAAATCGCAATTCCTAGTTTTAAAAGGAGCCATTGTTGACTATTTTGAACAGTGAAAGTGAGTCAAACCGAGACTTGGAGCAGTGGGTAACTTGCAAGAAAAGGGACTTGGTGATGTTGTTGTTTTAATTATTTTTTTGGTTTTAATTTTTAATTGTTGTAACAACAAAGAACCTTGGAGGTTGCAAGAAAATTGTACATTACATGGATAACTAATAAAAAGGAAAACCTGTTATGTTTATTTCTTAATATTATTGAGTGCATGCTTGAGTTTAGGTCTAATATTCCTAGTGAGTTGTGTTTGATGTTTTAGGCAGGGGTGATCCTTTTCCAAACCCCCTTAAATTGATAAGAACAAATACTACACTTGATCTTAGCCAAAAGGTCGAGAAAGGTATGGTTTTTCCTTTCTATCTTTTTCCCTTTTCTACTGCCCCTCTCTTCCAGATCCTCCTTATTCATGCATGTGGTATAAGTCATTTATATTCTTCCAAACAAACATCTATATATTTTCATACATGAAAATAATATTTACAATTCATACAAACATGCAATTTAACATCAAACTT
Source organism: Picea engelmannii (assembly GCA_009831015.1). Taxonomy (NCBI): domain Eukaryota; kingdom Viridiplantae; phylum Streptophyta; class Pinopsida; order Pinales; family Pinaceae; genus Picea; species Picea engelmannii. The sequence continues at coordinate 84,104 of ML838004.1, read as the reverse complement.
GTGCCTAAAAATGTTATAAATATTTTCATTCTCTTCACTCTTTTTACATGAACCTCCTCCTAATATTCAATTATTTATGTGCTTAGATAGGGATGTTGTGCATGCCAATTTGGCATGCACAACAACACTATTGGCTGATGTGCATGCCAAATTGGCATGCACACCATCCCTATGGATATTGTGCATGGCGATTTGGCATGCACAACAACCCTATTGGTTGTTGTGCATGTTGATTTGGCATGCACACTAGTCCTATATAAGTACATAAATCATTGGATATTAGGAGGAGGTTCTAGTAAAAATATCTTATTCCTTTCCTACCCTATTGTTACATGTGCAAGATGTTGGTACTAGAAGAAATCATAGAGAGAATGCAATGACCTTAGCACCTCATCAATATAATGACCCTTTCCTTTGTGTTTGGTCAACATTGAAAATAAAGAAACATTGTAACATCCCACTCTTGCGTGCACAGAGAAAACTTATTCTTTGAGGACACTTGGTTGCAAGTGATCCGAATTATTATACTAATGGGCATTTGATTATGATTATGAGGTGTTATGGATTGATGGCTTCTTATTTTGATGTAATAACATAGACAGGTGCTATTGACTCAGTTTTCCTGAGTGTGCAGGATTTTGGACCTCGAGGATGCAGAGGCATCAATGAAACCCCTTGGACTCCAGATCGATTCAGGGAGTGGACTATTGGGGGTTTTATTGTTTTATATATGACATTTGTGCATCTGATTAGATGATATGATTACATACACAATATGTGACATGATTCGTTGATGATGCAAGCTGACGATAGCTTGTCGGCCAGACTCACATGTGGATTAGAGGGGTCATGCACGACTGCCAGAGATGTTGAGGGAGAGGTGTGGACAACAACCCTGCTACAACCTACTAGCAATCTTTCCATGGCTCGAACTGTAGGTTAACGATTACCTAGTTCGAGAAGACCCACAATGTCGTGAGGGTAGACTGCGACAGTCTCTCACGATGATTCTAAGGGGCACGAAATAAGGCACGAGACTTATTCCTTAGAGGCCCTTAGTCTCCCACAAGATCACCTGGTGGAGTATTAACTCCAGGGGTTTTTGATGTATACCAATTCATTCAAGAGGCGAGTGGCACCCTTGGAGCACATAGTGTGTCCTGAAGGGCACATCGTGCAAGGGAAACATAATGAGGCAAGTGGCACCCTTGGAGCACCTAGTGTGTCCTGAAGGTCACGTCACGTTGTTAATTAATAAATGAATAAACCTAGATGGCCTTAGAATGCATAGCGTGATAAGAAAGATTAAAAAAAAACATTTTCCCTAATAAAATGTCGCCCAACCTCAAAAATTAAAATCTGGGTCTAGGTGAAACTTGTGATAAAAGAAAAATATTTATACAAAAAATAAATAAAAAATAAATAATAATACTAATAATCCTCATTAAACATTTGACAAAGGGGGGTAAGAAACTCGATTAAATTATTATAATCAAATTATGGAGGGGTTTAAAATTTTAAAAGGGAATTAATTGTTTGTCACATATGCTAATTAAAAATTTTATTAATTAAAAAGAAAAAGGGAAAAAGGTAATTTTCTACACTTGCCAATTTGAGTTTTAAATGAAAAGGGAAAGAGGAAAATTTAAAAGAATTGGGAAACTAGGAAAAAGTGGGAGACATAAAAAGAAAAGGGAAACACAAGGAAAAAGCAGAAACACTAACTTAGTAAGGTATCTAACATTTAAGAACTTTCTAAATTGAACTCAACTAGTGAATTAGTAAGGGGGTAAGTCATTAAAATGTGTAAGGGAATATGGGGACACCTAGAAGAGATTCTAGGAATGCTTTTAGGTGGGTGAGGGAAATAGGAGTAATTGATTAATTATTGAAATTAATTTATGGTGCCATGAAGGGGATGGGTGACACATGTACGGGGAGGATTATTATGAATTAAGTTATTAAACAATAAATTAAATGGGATTTGGGAAAGTAAATGACTGAGAAAATCTATATAAAGGAGGGAGGAGGAGGATGATGGATCTTTGGGGTTATGCGTAACGTCACGTTGCAAAATTTTAGACTTGAATGACTTAACTTGTGGGAGTTGGGATACCTAGCTTGGTGAGGAGTGGTAGCTCGGCCTTGGGAGGTGAGCTGGGAGCTAGTTGCTCTCTGGTTTAGTGTGCGTGGCCCCTTTGTGGCTTAGGGGACTAAGGGGGGAGAAGAGTACCCCTAGCGTTGGTTGGGAGGTACTAGTGAATTCTCATCAGTTGATAAGCAAGAGCTACATGGAGTGCGCAGGAAAACAACTCAGAGCGGGCGAATTGGGCTACGATATGCTTCCTTTATTTCCACATGGTATATTATTAGTATACTTATGCTTTTAGTTCTGTATTTTTAATTGGGTAAATAAATGATTGACTTAGTGTTTTAATTGATAACTGAATTCCCCCATAGCCTTAAGCTCGTTGTTGGTTGATTCCCTTGTCTTTGATCCCTGGATTTTGAGACTACCCTTTGGTTGTTGATTGTTGTGAAGTTTTTCACTTTTCATCTTCGTTCCTAGCTCTTCAGTCCACGCCTAAGAAGTCGGCTAGGAGCCGAATCGACAGTTGTCACTTTGGTGCACAACGACCTATAGATTCAAATGGCTTGCTTTTCTGTGCATGGATGAGGAGTGAAGGATGCCTTTCCCAATCATATACCCATGTTGATTGTTCTTGTTGACTATGGTCATTGCACTTCTAGCGAACGATTACCCTGTGCCTTGTTCATCTTCGTTCCCTGCATTTTACTTTTGCACTTTAATTTATTTGAGACTGATTCTTCCCTGCGCTTCTCTTACATCTGGCTTGTGTTCTCCCTCTGCAATATTTAATACCTTGACAACAATTTACGCTTGTGAAGTCAACGATTATTTTTATTTGTTGCGTTGGACAGATTTAAGGTTTGACAGTTACCCAATGGTTGAGTTATTCTTTTACTTTGACATTACCAACAATCGTGTTTATGCTATTGCTTGACATTGATGTTTTTTAAAAGCCAACAATTATAGCGAAGGTCATCGAGAGGCTCTTTGATTGATAAGGATATGTATTTGCCGACGATCCTTAAGTTTCCATATCCCTGCCGAATGGAAAAATGTTTTAATTATCTCTTTCTGTGTTTTTATTTGGTATCCCGCCGAATGGAAAAATGGTTTAGTTATCCACATCTGTGTTTTTATTTGGCATCCTGAAGAAAGGAAAAATTCTTTAATTATCCCTGTCTGTGTTTTGTCTAGTATTCTGACATAATGGAAAAAGATAGATATAAATTGGTCTATGTTTTTTCTGATTTCCAGCTTTTCAGATACGAAGAGTCAACCCCTTTTTAGCTTTAAATGTTACTCTTTGTAAATAGTGTACTACGTGTTGCTTGTGTTGGATATTGGCCGGTGAAAAATTATCCCAACCAAGTCACTATCCCTTTTTCATTAATGACGTCTACTTCAAGTTCTGTTTTATTTTTAAATTAAAAATTGCTTTTCAAGGTAAGTTATCCTTGACTCTGTGTTGCCTTCTCACCACAAATCCCACAGTTATAACCAATCGCAATATAGAGAATACACAGAACCAAGTGAAATTCTATAATCTTCACTGTCTTAGTTAATCCGATTGATTGTCATGAATTATCAAGATATGTTCCTAAACACTTTATCCAAGGGTGCTCAAATGCACTTTTAGTGTAGCAATATTCAGTGATGAAGCAAGAAACACTAGTGATAAACCATTCATATCATGTGCTCAAAGTTGAAATCCCAAGAACACATAGATAGTGGTTCAAGTGAATGATTTACAAATCAAATTAAATGATAGAGCACGTGACCATCATGTTCAGTCTAATTGTGTATGAACCATTTACCATATGAAAAAAATGGAAAAGTTGTTTCAGACTTTAAGAAACCAACCATCAGCTTAAAAACCATGATTTCATATTGCCTGTTACTGTGTTTCAGACTTAATCATTGCCCATATTTTAAAGTTGTAAGTATTTTCCCTTGAGATAATGGTATCATCTCATGAGAATGCAAAAATTCCATCATTTTTTGCATTGTGAATATTCCCAAACATGAATAGAAAATTCAATGCTTAAATTATGGACCAATTTTCCACATAAAACAAGTGACAATTACCACAACAAGATAATTATAGAAACTTCATAGAACTAGAATGTGTTAGAACAAGGCTTCAAACTAGCATATTACATTGATGTTTTATCAACCAATGAGAATAATATGCAGATGTGAGAGTAGATTAATTTTTAGGTCTATTTAGGATTTGAGTATTGAATCAACAAAATAATTACTCCAACAAATTAAGATTCTTCAAATGATGAAAACTCGTGGCTCGATCCAATGACAGAAGTTGCAGGCTTGCCTATTTCTTGTGTTGAAACAATCACAATATGAGTCTCATTGAAGAATAGGTATTCCCATTATTATCGATAATCTCCAATAAATTCATTGTAATTCATTTTTGAAAGGTGGTTGTAAAACGACTAAGATGTGTAACTTTTTTTTTTTACTTTTTTTCTTTTAGTGGGAATTGGACTACTTGAAATCATAATTTCTTGTTTTTAATTGGTTTTTTTGAATTTAGAAATGGATCCATCCAGCTGATAAACACACTTGGGATACTAGGTTATCTCATTATTCAAACATTCCTACATTTGTTCAATTGTTTCATTACTCCAACATTCCTATATTTTTCGACTGCGCGTTGGTGATTATAGTAAGAAATTGGGATCTATTAGACAACTTGCTTTACTCAACAACTTTAATTATTAATAGAAAACTGGTTGGACTTTAATACCTTTTATATTGCTGACAACGTCTTGGAATTTAAAGATTGTGCAAAAGTCATATTTATAGCAAATTACATTACTATGGTTAATATTGAGGTATATTGGTAAATTGCTAAATATGATGGTATTTAATTTGCAATGTAGACTTGTATATAATTTATAATTTAGACTTGTATTTAACTTGTAGTTTAGACTTATATTTATCTTAGGCATGTATCTAAGTTGTAGATTATACGTGAATTTAATGATAATTCAGAATTGTGATTTATTGACTAAATTGTAAGTTAGTCTTGCTAATTAGACAGGTAACCAATGTTAAATTAGATTGTAAGTATTGACTAATTTAGACTAGTTTAATGGTTGGGTAGTTGGCGAAGTTGTGTAATGTCTTGATCTCTCTTGTTGATGTCATACTGTGTCTTGTTGACCTGTCACTTAAGGTATGTGTGTAACCTTCTTTTTAGTTTTCGGCTCCTAGCACATCAGAGTTATCTAGAGTCCTTGGTCCAGATAGGATGTGTTGCGCCAAGGTTATTGATGCATCTATCACTTGGGGAATACATGACTCCTGATGAGGGGATCATGGCATGCCCTATTGGATAGCAATGAATGATAACTTGGTCAGAGTTGGTGCCTTCTGTGTGAGTGTTGTTGAGTGTTGTAAGTTTTCTTTTGGCGCATGGGTTAAATGCCTTCAAGCATTTGGTTCGTGCACCTCGAGGATATAGTATTTGTTTGTCAAGGCCGTGGTGTAGGGAGGGGGATGTTGTCCCTTAGTTGGTAGGCATGTTGTGTCAGGAAGGTATTTGTTTCCCCTTGTTTATCTATGCACGTTTCACCCAGTTGCCCTTGCGCCAGTTCGTGGAGTCATAGTTGCCTGTTTCTTGGACTGTGTGCTTGGGTTCGTCGTTAGTTGTGTGGTTAAATTTTTTTCGTCATCACCTTCTTTCCTAAAAGCTAAAAAAAAAATATGCACTTCTGCTTCTCTTGTAGTCATAATGAAGGGGTCATTACATATGGTATCAGAGCGGGTTCAACCCATGACTTGGGAACACTACGACTTTTGTTGATATGATATTTGATTATAATGTTGCTAATTAAGTTGACTTGTATTCGTGTAGGTAATCATGGTTAGAGGATAGCGCGGAGGAAAATGATGGGGTGCTAGGGGAGGCAGTGCGATGCCTCCAGTAGCATCCACACCTGAGGGGTCTAACCCCCAGGGAGACGAATAGGTTGTTGGGCAGGAGCAGATAGCGATGGGTGATGTGGTTGGAATGATGAGATATTTTCAACGCATGTCTGAGGCAATGATTATCCATTTGGACAGAGATGAGGCCAGGGTGCCAACACCCCCTGAGTGTCCACCACGCGCTTCGGTTGGTACTGGTAGCATTCACCGCGAACTCAAGAACGTTAAATTTCCTGAGTTCTTTGGTGCCCCAGACGGCGTAGCCGCCGAGGCATGGTTGGAGAATATGGTGATGTGCTTTGCACTTCGTGAATATACCTCCAACATGAAGGTATGCATGGCATTATTTCAATTGAAGGGGAGTGCTCTTCTATGGTGGAAGACGCTCCTACCACAATTGAACATGACCGTCAAAGACATGTCTTGGGAATTGTTCGAGGAATGGTTCTAAGAGAAGTACCTTTAAAAGGAATTCATTGAGCATTAGCTCAACGAGTTCAACATCTTATGAGAGGGCAGGCGTACGGTGCCCGAGTACGAGGCCCATTTTATGGAGTTGCTTCGGTATGCTCCGCATCTTAATATTGATAAACTTAAGGTCAACATGTTCATGTTCGGCCTTAATGGTAGAATACATGCAAAGGTTAGGATTTTGATGCCTCATACCTTGCATGATGCCATCCAGAAGGCCCAAATAGCAGAGGAGGATATTATCAGTGGGGGTCAGAGCAAGACTCCAGTGAGACCAACAGGGCAGGTGTCATCTGGTTCACAATAGCATCAGACACCAATGATACAGACGCCTGGAAATCGTGGCTTCCAGAGAGGATCCACTTTCACTACACCTTGACGATCGACGCCTTAGCAATAGACACCTTATCGAGGACCACAACATCAACAACAACATTGACCATAGAAGCAACAATTTAGGCCCTTTCAGTAGAACCGACTAGGATTCTAGGCTGATGGGCCGTCATCTTCTACTTTGGGTACCAAGAATACTGGACTGAAGAAGGGGTGTTGGAAATGTGGAGAGCCACACTACTAGTGTGACTGCCTAGTGGAGAGGACTAGAGAATATGGATCAGTCGGACCCACTACCGTGGGAGATTTGGTCAAGGCCCATTGGATTCATGCGGTGGTGAATAACCATCAGGCAGAGAACTAGTTGACTATGCTTGATATGTTAAGTACCATCACTAACCAGACCCTCAGTGTTTTGATAGATCTCGGTGCTATCGAGATTTTCATTTATGGTGCAGTGCTAAAAAGGATTAAGGTAAATTCAGTCGAACAGGATGAGTTTATCTTCGTAGAGATGGCTTTGGGAGCCAAACAGAAGGTTGGAGGAAAGGTTACGAGTTGTACCCTTAACCAGGGAAATTTTGTCACCAAGACAACCTGTACGTCACGATCTTAGGATCTTATGACATTGTGATTGGTATGGACTGGTTGGAATCGCATGAGGCAATACTCAACTATAAGACAAAATAATTGATCTTTGTCAATGATGAGGAACAAAGACACGTGAATGTAGGACAGAACCAGGGAGTTTCCCTGAGGTTCATCTCTTCCTTGCAGCTATAGAAGAGCATGCGCAAGGGATGTAAGATTTATGCGATCCTTTCATTAAACAAGAAGGGAGTAACACAAGGTTTAGAGAACCTTCCGGTGGTGAGAGAGTTCGCAGATGTCTTTCCGGAGGAGTTACCTGGGATGCCGACGGAGAGGGAATTGGATTTTACCATAGACCTAAAACCGAGGACTGAACCAATAGCGAGAATGCCTTATCGTATGTCGACCTCAGAGTTACAGGAGTTGAGAATGAAATTGAAGGAGTTGTTGGAACTGGGACTAATATGTCTGAGTGTGTCACCGTGGGGTGCACCTGTTATTTTCATATGAAAGAAGGATGGGTCATGGAGGTTTTGCATTGACTACCATCAATTGAACAAGGAAATGATCAAGAATCAATATCCGTTGCCGAGGATTGATGATCTATTTGATCGAATGAAGGGTGCAACGGTGTTCTCAAAGATCGATTTTCAATTAGGGTATCACTAGTTACGGATCAAGGATGATGACGTCCCTAAGACTACCTTTAAGACGAGTTTTGGGAATTACGAGTTTACTGTTTTACCTTACTGTTTTACCGTTTGCACTGACAAACGCCCCAAGGGTATTTATGAGTATGATGAATGGGGTGTTCCATGAGTAATTGGACAAGTTCATCCAAGTATTCATTAACGATATTTTGATTTACTCTCAGACGATGGAGGAGCATGATGAGCACTTGCGCTTGGTACTACAGTGCCTATGAGAGCATAAATTATATGGGAAGTTGTCCAAATGCTCGTTTTATCAATAAAAGATTCACTACTTAGGGCACGTCATCTCTGGCAAAGGTATTGTCGTGGATCCAGGAAAGGTCGAGGCTATTATGGAATGGCCCACACCGACGAATGTCCTGGAAGTGCATAGCTTCATGGGTTTAGAAGGATACTATCGACGGTTTGTAGAGGAATTTTTGAAGATAGCAAATCTGATCACGGAATTACAAAAGAATAACAAGAAGTTTATAGGGACCGAGAAATGCGCAGAATCATTTCGGAGGCTCAAGGAGATTTTGACAATGACACCGATACTAAATGTCTCTAACATGGATGCAGAATTCTTGGTATTCACTGACACATCCAAGGAAGGCTTAGGCAGAGTCTTGATGCAAGACAGTCGAGTGATCACTTACATCTCGAGGAAACTAAGAAGGCATGAGGAGAACTATGTGACAGATGATTTGGAGTTGTTAGCCATTGTTTATTCCTTGAAGGTTTGGAGACACTAACTTGTTGGATGAAAATTTGAACTAAATACAGACCACTGTGGACTACAACACATCTTTACGCAAAGCGACCTGAACGCACGACAACGATGTTGGTCGGAACTACTTAGCGAGTACAATTTTGAGATTTCTTACATAAAAGGAACAGCGAACGGAGTGGCAGATTTATTGAGTCGAAGACCACACATATTTTTGGTGTTGCCTCTTCAAACGAATCTACGTGAAAATATTCTAACCTTACAGCGTGACGATGACTGGTATAAAAAGGTCGAGGATTTTATCGGACAAAACACAATGATGAAACCAAGATTTGAAGGATTTACGTTTGACGACGATGGATTATTGAGGTTTAAAAATTTGATTTACGTACCACCGAACAACGAGTTGAGGAGATTGATCCTAAACGAGGCTAATAGAGCAGTATACATGGCTCACCTAGGAGTCACGAAGATGAGGGTCGACCTGAAACCCGTATTCTTATGGAAAGGTATGCAGGTAGGCATAGTCAACTATGTGGCCAAATTTCTAGAATGTCAGCAGGTAAAGGCTGAACATAGACATCCAAAAGGATTACTACAACCACATGCTATTTCAGAATCAAAATGGGAGGTCATTTTGATGGATTTNCATGACTCGATTTCCGTAGTAGTTGACACTCTGACAAAGAGTGCTCATTTTATTTCTGTGTGTAGGAGGTACTAGGCACCTGACATAGCTAGAGTTTTTGTCAGTGAGATTGTGAGGCTGCATGGCGTGCTTAAGAGGATTATATTCGATTGAGGATCAACGTTTACTGAACGATTTTGGACTAGTTTCCAAGAGGCCTTGGGAACCCAACTTAACTTTAGTACTCTATATCACTTGGAGACTAACGGGCAGACCGAACGAACGAACCAGACATTGGAGGACATGTTGTGCATACACGTGATGGACCAACAAAAGCATTGGGAATAATTCTTGCCACTGGTAGAATTCACTTATAACAACAGTTACCAAAGCACCATTAAAATGGTGCCTTTCGAGTTTCTTTATGGGCGACCATGTCGGATGCCTTTGAGTTGGGATCATATTGAGGATAGGATCGTGGTGGGACCAGAAGCGATCCAAGAAATGGAAGAGAAAATGAAACAAATAAGACAAATGATTAAAGAAGCACATGATCGACATAAAAGTTATGCCGATGTGCACCATATCGACCGTAGTTACGAGGTTGGCGATCAAGTCTTCTTGCGGGTAAAACCGCATAAGAGTTTGATAAAGTTTGGAAAGGGAGATAAACTCTCTCCTAGGTTCGTGGGACCTTTTGAGATTGTGGAGAGGAAGGGGCCCATGGCCTATCGACTAGCCTTGCCTGATTCTTTGAGGCATATGCACAATGTTTTTCATGAATCTATTTTGAGACATTGTATTGGTGATCCTACACATGTTATTGACAT
>ML838004.1:41119-52089 GCA_009831015.1 Picea engelmannii | reverse complement strand
GCCGTCACATCTCTTCTCAGAGATAAGCTGCCACCATTCTAGCGAGTCTTTCACTCTGTATTTTTACAGTCTCTGTACATTTCTTTCATTAATAGAAATTGTGTATTACTGTATATCTGTGTTTATGGTTGCATCTCCGATACGTTTTTGTTATATTATTGAATATCTGTGATATCTATGTGCATTTATTTATTATATCTCTGATCTCATTTCGTGCCGAAAATAATCCGGATCAAGCGCACGGGACAACAACTTAGAGAGGGCGACTTGGGCTACGATACACTTCCTCTATTTCTGCATGGTAGATTATTAGTATACTTATGCTTTTAGTTCTGTATTTTTAATTGGGTAAAGAAATGATTGTCTTAGTGTTTTAATTGATAACTGAATTCCCCCCATAGCCTTAAGCTCGTTGTTGATTGATTCCCTTGGCTTCGATCCCTGCATGTTGGGGCTGCCCTTTGGTTGTTGATTGTTGTGAAGATTTGTGCTTTTCGTCTTCGTCCCTAGCTCTTCAGTCCATGCCTAAGCAGTCGTCCAGGAGCCGAATCGATGGTCGTCACTTGAGTGCACAACGACCTATAGATTCAAACACCCTTCTTTTCTCTACTCGGATGAGGAGCGAAGCATGAGTTTCCCAGTCGTCTACCCCTCTTGATTGTTCTTACTGACTATGGTCATTACGCTTCTAGCGAACGATTACCCTCTGCCTTGTTCATCTTCATTCCCTGTGTTTTACTTCTGTACTTTAATTTATTTGAGAATGATTTTTCCCTGCGCTTCTCTTACATCTGGCTTGCGTTTTCCCTCTGCAATATTTAATACCTTGACAACAATTTAGGCTTGTGAAGTCAACGATTATTTTTATTTGTTGCGTTGGAAATATTGAAGGTTTGATAGTTAACCAATGGCTGAGTTATTCTTTTACTCTGACATTACCAACAATCGTGTTTATGCTATTGCTTGACATTGATTTTTTTTTAAAGCCAACAATTACAGTGAAGGTAAGTGAGAGGCTCTTTGATTGATAAGGATATGTATGTGCCAACAATCCTTAAGTTTCCATATCCTTGTCGAATGGAAAAATGTTTTAATTATCACTGTCTGCGTTTTTATTTGGTATCCTGCCGAATGGAAAAACGATTTAGTTATCCACATCTGTGTTTTTATTTGGCATCCCGGTGAAAGGAAAAACTCTTTAATTATCCATGTCTGAGTTTTGATTGGTATTCCGACAGAATGGAAAAAGATAGATATAAATTGGTATGTGTTTTGGTTGATTTACATCTTTTTAGATACGGAGAGTGAACCCCTTTTCAACTTTAAATGTTACTCTTTGTAAATATTGTACTGCATGTTGCTCTGTGTTGGATATTGGTCGGTGAAAACTTATCCCAACCCAGTCGCTAACCCTTTTTCATTAATGATGTCTACTTAAAGTTCTATTTTATTTTTAAATTAAAAATTTATTTTCAAGGTAAGTTATCCTTGGCTCTGTATTGCCTTCTCACCACGAATCCCACAGTTATAACCAATCACAATATAGAGAATATGCAAAACAAAGTGAAATTATAGAATCTTGACTGTCTTAGTTAACCCGATTGATTGTCATGAATTATCAAGAGATGTTCATAAACACTTTATCCAAGGGTGCTCAAATGCACTTTTAGTGTAGCAATATACAATGATGAACCAAGAAACACTAGTGATAAACCATTCATATCATGTGCTCAAAGTTGAAATCCCAAGAATGCATAGATAGTGGTTCAAGTGAATGATTTAGAAAGCAAATTAAATGAGAGAGCATGTGACCATCATGTTCAGTCTAATTGTGTATGAACCATTTACCATATGAAAAAAATGGAAAAGTTGTTCCAAACTTCAAGAAACCAACCATCAACTTAAATACCATGATTACATATTGCATGTTACTATGTTTCAGACTTAACCATTGCCCATATTTTAAAGTTGTAAGTATTGTTCCTTGAGATAATGGTATCATATCATGAGAATGCAAAAATTCCAGCATTTTCTGCATTGTGAATATCACCAAACATGAACATAAAATCCAGTGCTTAAATTATGGACCAATTTTCCACATAGAACAAATGACAATTACCACAACAAGATAATTCCAGAAACTTCATAGAACTATAATGTGTTAGAAAAAGGCTTCAAACTACCATATTACAGTGTTCTTTTATCATCCAATGATAATAATATGTAGATGTGAGAGTAGATTAATTTTTAGGTCTATTTAGGATTTGAGTATTGAATCAACAAAAGAATTACTCCAGCAAATTAAGAATCTTCAAATGATGAAAAATCGTGGCTCGATCCAATGACAAAAGTTGCAGGCTTGCTTGTTTCTTGCATTGAAACAATCACAATAAGAGTCGCATTGAAGAATATATATTCCCATTATTATCGATAATCTCCAATAAATTCATTGTAATTCATTTTTTAAAGGTGGTTGTAAAAGGACTGAGATGTGTAACTTTTTTTTTTACGTTTTGTCTTTTAGTGGGAATTGGACTAGATATTGTAATTTCCTGTTTTTAATTGGTGTTTTGAAATTTTGAAATGGATCCAGCCAGCTGATAAACACACTTGGGATACTAGGTTATCTCATTATTCCAACATTCCTACATTTGTTCAGCTATTTCATTACTCCAACATTCCTGTATTTTTCAGCTGTGCGTGGGTGATTATAGTTAGAAATTGGGATCTATTAGACAACTTGTTTTACTCAACAACTTTAATCATTAACAGACAAATGGTTGGACTTTAATACCATTCATATTTCTGACAATGTCTTGGAATTTAAAGATTGTGTAAAAGTCATATTTATAGCAAATAACATTACTATGGTTAATATTGAGGTATATTGGTAAATTGCTAAATATGATGGTATTTAATTTGCAATGTAGACTTGTATCTAATTTATAATTTAGACTTGTATTTAACTTGTAGTTTAGACTTGTATCTATATTAGGCATGTATCTAAGTTGCATATTAGACGTGAACTTAATGATAATTCAGAATTGTGATTTATTGACTAAATTGTAAGTTAGTCTTGCTAATTAGACGGGTAACCAATGTTGAATTAGATTGTAAGTATTGACTAATTTAGACTGGTTTAATGGTTGGGTAGTTGGATAAGTTGTGTAATGGCTTGTGCTCTCTTGTTGATTTCATACCACGTCTTTCTGACCCGTTGCTTGGGGTATGTGTGTATCCTTTTTGTCATTTTTTGGCTCCTAGCGCATCAAAGTTATCTAGAGTCATTGGTCCATATAGGATGTGTTACACCAAGGTTATTTATGTGTCTATCACCTGGGGATGACATGACTCTTGATGAGGGGATCATGGCGCACCATATTGGATAGCGGCGAATGATAACTTGTCCAGAGTCGGTGCCTTCCGTGTGAGTGTTGTTGAGTGTTGTAAGTTTTGTTTTGGCGCATGGGTTGAATGCCTTCAAGCATTTGGTTCACGTGCCTTGAGGATCTTGTCTTTTTTCGTCAAGGATGTGGTATCTAGAGGGGGATTTTGTCCCTTAGTTGGTAGGCATGGTCATGTTGTGTCAGGAAGGTAGTTGTTTCCCCTTGTTTCTGTACGCATGTTTTTCCCAATTGCCCTTGCGTCTGTGCGTGGAGTCATAGTTTCCTATTGACTGGATTGTGTTCTTGCGTTCGCCGTCAGTTGTGTGGTTAAAATGTTGTCATCATTGCCTTCTTGCTTTAAAACAAAAACAAATTCTGCACTTCTACTTCGCTTGTAGTCAAAATGAAGGGGTCGTTACAAACATTCAAACTCCAATGTTCATCAGTTGGAATATCCATTACTTCTGGGCTAAGCATGGGATTTGTTACTTACAATTAAAATGTGCCTTCCAACATATGCACAAACGAACATGGTTTTCTACAATATTTTTCTATCCACCATTGGAGAGGGACATTATAGTCACTACACAACCATGACATGTCTTCCTAGCTTTCTAATAGTAATGAGATTTCTCATTTTCTTCTACCTGAGAGTGCATAATTCTACTTCAGTTCCTCTTTCTAAATTTTTTATTTGAGGAATTAATTATATAGTTGATTATTTGGCACAGGGAGGATGTTATATGTCAGTTTACATTGGTCCCATAGGTTGTAAATACATGACAATATTTTGGTTTTGAAATATGCAAGGATTGTTACCATCTTTCCTGTAGCATATAGGGAATACTTAACAAAAAATTATAAGACATCGTAAATGATATTGTTTTCCCAAAATGTTAAGAAGAATATCATTTACTACTATGTCCCAACATTGTTGTTAAGGTATAAATCTATAGCTTCATGAATCGTATAAATTCCTTCACAAAAAACATTTTTAAGAAGAATGGGTGTAATGTCTTTCATACCTATTACAGGTTGATGCATTCCAATGATAATTATTACCTCATCTAGTGCAATGTTTTTATCTTGGCTTTTATTATCATTTCTAGTCATAACATACAACTTATTCTCATTTTTTTTGATAAATAGATTGGTTCTCAAATCAATATGTGTACAGCCCTTGATAATGGATAGTACATTAGACTATTCTCATATAACTCCTGAGTCAATTATGCTTCCATGAACCTTAATAGACCTATGATGGTGGAAGGCTAACTTCTTGGCCTTGAGACAAAAAATATTCATTTGAGTATTCAACTTGGAATTATTCCACTCTAACTAAAATGTGGAATTATAAACCCTTTCACTTAGGCCCTCAATAGAAGAAAATGTTTTTTCTCTTAGGAAATTAGTATGATCATGAGCAAGATGAACCACATATTCAATGCATTTGAATTCATGATTGACACATTTTCCCTCTAGAATATATTGTTGTGCATGCCAATTTGGCATGCACAACAACCAATGCTTCAAAATGATAAAGGATGGAGTCTAGACAACAGGGCACCAAATCGTTGTAATCACACTTCAATATGTTGAACATATTGCAAATGCCAAACAAAACTTATGGAAGAAAATAGGTCACTAAAGGAATCATAAAATAGTATAATTAATCATCAGTGGCCCCATTACCAAGAATACTTGTACATGTGCACTTAAGAAGACAATGAAAATAACAAACTAGTTTCCCAAGGTCCCTAGTCTATCAACAATGTTGCAAGGATTGCAAGTTTTGGATGAAACACAAAAAACCAATTTAACACATTATTCAATATGTTTTATGATGATAAGAAATAAATTAAAATAACTAGTACAATAGTTTGATGGGAGATGCAAGGGTCCGTAGAAGCTATGATGTAGGATACACAAAGTTTCCAATGACAACAAAATTGTAGGTGAGGAAACAAAGAAGGTAGGTGGAAGCCACAACAAAGAGAATGACAAGGAATGAAGGACAAATGAACAACTAGACCTACATTATACTATGAACTCATAATTCTTTTCAATTGGTGGAAATGGATATGAAGACCCTAACAAAAAGTATGATCCCAAAAAGACTTTAGTTGATTTAGACATGGATCCTAGGCATGAAGGAAAATAACATGATCAAAGAGATGATAGAGGTTCCAACATATAAATGGGACATGAACACCTAAGAGAAATAGAGGACACCACGCATATAGAAGGTGTGAACTAAGTAAAAAGTTAACTATGCCACATCAATAGAAACAATTGAGGTGCTCACAAACAATACTAAGTATGTTGAAGACATACATAATAAGATCCAACAAAACTATGACAACATGTAATTTATCATAATAGATACCTAAGATAACATCTACAATGTTGTTGTAGTTAGGCACCACACAGAGAGAGGATGAAACAAGAGTTGCACACAATCACATAGATACTTCAATGCAAAACATTAAACTTCTATCACACATGAACACCTTGGTGGGGATACACTCCACAACCTCACAATATATAGACATACATGTGTAATATTCAAAAGAATTGATAAGGAAACACAAGGCTTTGGGCATGTAAATTGTCAACAAGATCATTAGAGCAATGAAAATCAACTTATAGACATAAAGGGACTTTCATATTTCCCAAAATTAGTTAGGCCATGTTGCAAACGAAAGATATAATTTAAGGAAAAAAATTCCAATAGTGGTAGATCAACTTGAATAGGTCTATGCAAAATCATGCTCATGTGGCCAATAATATAAGCAACAGTCTTAGAGGGAAATGATATAAGTAAAGGGGAACTTATATTGATGTTATTGGACAGGTTGTAGGAATCCTATTATAGATTACAATATCGAGAAACTAACCTTTAGAGCGAACTATATTTAGAACACACACAAGGAGATTCTCAAGTAAAAGCCTTAGTGGAGAGTATAGATCCATTGACACAGTAGATGGGATAGGTAAGAACACAACTCAATGTTGTAATCAAATATAGTATCGAATTACACCCATCAATCACTAATTGGTCAAACATCAAGAGGGAAATAATGACATCAATGGACACCCTAAAATGATAAGGTGAAACTACTACAAGTTGAAGTGGAGACAACCTTGGATCCAATAGTTAGGAAACATCAATTGCATGAGATAAATGAGCTAGACAATCAAATGGATAAAATATTTACAGTTCCAAACCAAGTGCAACAAGAATTGTGCTGGTTTAGTTCAATGACTATGAAGAAATGTAGGGAATTACTACAACTCAACTCATCACAAACTTAGAAAAAAAAGTGTAGATCAAATAAAGGAACAATAGTTCATTTCTAGAGCTCAAATAGTCCCATACAAATGGTTTCAATAGTTATCCACTTTAAAAGAGTTCTAGGAAAAGTTGGTGAAGGTGGTACTAGAGTTATCACCTTCATTTGGAACTATAGAAGATCCAAACAACTGAAGTTAACTCAAGGATGTGCCAACGTGTGTGCTTGGGAATTATTATCCCCTTTGATTTTCTTGAAGACATGGGGGTTCCATATTAGAATACAACTAAATCTAGGTTGCACCACCTAAATTATAGACCATTGGAAGGAACAAATAGGATCAGGGGTCATAGGAAGTGAGAGCTAGGATATCAGATCAAGATGTTTAGTTTTGAGGAAAAAAGTGGTGTAAGACTGTAAAATGATAGATATGCATGAGCTAGTGAACTAGTAGATACCATTAGTTGCATTAGCAATAATCCAATGAAATATGTGAACCTTACTACCTAAGGTCACATCTATTTATTTGTAAATTATTTGGCCTATTTTGGGTTTAGTTTAGGTTGGACTATGAAGGATTAATTTTGGGGATGTTGTATCTCTAGAGAATCTTGGAGAAAAATAGAGTGGATCCAAAATAATTTTATAAATTATAATCTCGAAATTAAAGGAAATACATCCTATCCTATCCTCCTAATTAAAGAGTTGCTTTCCTCTATTGAGTGCACATCCATGATTAGGTAATTAGTGAGAGTGTAGAAGAACAAGATAAACAACATGGATGACAAGAATATCACTAAAGTTGCTTAAAAATATAGCTAAAACAACCGGCGACTCAAGTGGGTATGGCATCAAGATGGGATGAAAAAAAACCTTATTGTTTGTTGTGCATGCCAATTTGTCATGCAAAACAACCATAACAACCCTATGGTTGTTGTGCCTGCATGTCAAGTCTACACGTCATCCCACATTGTCAAGGAATGTCATGTCACATTGGGTAGGGACATATGATACTCAAATTGTCTCCAAAAAGGTAAAAATGACACTTGGACTCCTAGCACCGAATTCCAGTTAGGGGGAGCCCTCTCCTATGATTTTCTTCCCCAGAAAAGTGTTTCTTAGAGGATCTTCGAAACTAGAATTTTTCCCAGTGAGGCACAATGAAAATATGGAACATGGGGTCAACTTTCAAGATCCTTGTGTCAGGTGATTGTGGGAATATTGGTCCCATTGGTGTTCACCATATAGACCTTCCAGAGCTTACAGAACTCAGTTATGTTGCTCGATTGTGATTTTGCACCACCAGAACAAATTGTCATTGTGTCCTTGAATGGCTTTAGGAGGAAAATTACAGCACACCATAACACACAAACCATTCCTCAGATCGATGAACCGTAAGTTTTTTTGGACTCTTTGAACTGGATTCCAGCTAGGGGGACCCCTTTCCTGTGATTTCGTTGCCCGTAAATGTTTTTTTTAGAGGATCTCCAGAACTAGGGTTTTTCTCAGTGAGGCACAATTCAAATCCGACACAGGGGGTCGACTTTCACAACCCCTATGTCGAGCGATTGTGGGAACTATGGTCGTGCAGTAATTGGCCATACAGACCTTCCATAGCTTATGAAACTCAGTTACGTCGCTCGATTGTGATTTTGTGCCACCGTACCAAATTATTTGTCTCCCTAAACGACTTCAAGAGGCGAGTTGCAACTCAACATAACACACAAAATGTGCCTCAGATCAATGAACCATTAGTTCCATTAGGATCCTAGCACCAGATTCCATCTTGGGGTACCCATCTCCTATGATTCTAGTGCCCATAAAAGTGTTTCTTAGAGGATCTCCAAAACTAGAGTTTTTCTCAATGAGGCACAATGCAAATCCGACATAGGGGGTTAACTTTCAAGACCCATGTGTCGGGCGATTTTGGGCATCGTGGTCCCATGGGAGTTGGCCATACAGACCTTTTGGATCTTATGGAACTCAGTTATGTCGCTCGATTGTGATTTTGTACCCCCATATCAAATTGTCATTGTGTCCCTGAATGGCTTCAAGAGGAAAATTGAAACGTGCCATAACACACAAAACATGCCTTGGATCGATGAACCTTCAATTCCGTTGGACTCCTGTGATTTTTTTTCCCGCAAAAGTGTTTGTTAGAGGATCTCCGAAACTAAGGTTTTTCTTAGTGAGGCATAATGCAAATCCGAAACTGGGGGTCGACTTTCACAGCCCCTGTGTCAGGTAATTGTGGGCACCGTGGTCATTGTCCATATGGACCTTTTGAATCTTACAAAAATCAGTTATGTTTCCCGGTTGTGATTTTGTGCCCCAAACCAAATTTTCATTGTCTCCCTAAATGACTTTGGGAGGCAAGTTTAAACTCGGCATAACACACAAACCGTGGATCAGATCGATGAAACGTCAATTCTGTTGGATTCCTAACATCGGATTCCAGCTAGGGGGAGTCCTATCCTATGATTTTGATGCCTAGAAAAATGTTTCTTATAGGATCTCCAGAAAGAGAATTTTTCCTAGTGAGGCACAATGAAAATCCAGAATAGGGGGTCAACTTTCAAGACCCCTGTGTCGGGTGATTGTGGGCATCATGGTCCCATGGGTGTTGGCCATATAGACATTCCATATCTTATGAAACTCAGTCACATCACTTGATTTTGATTTTACCCCCAGAGAAAATTGTCATTGTGTCCCTGAATGGCTTTAGGAGGTGAATTGCAACACGCCATAACATGCAAAGAATGCCATAGATTGATGAACCATCAGTTCCTTTGGACTCTTATCACTGTATTCCAACTAGGGGGGCCCCTCTCCTATGATTTCGTTGCCTGCAAAAGTGTTTGTTAGAGGATATCCAGAACTAGAGTTTTTCTCAATGAGGCACAATGAAAATCTAGCACAGGGGGTCGACTTTCACAACCCCTGTGTTGAGAAATTGTGGGCACTGTGGTCATGTGGGAATTGGCCATACAAACCTTCCATAACTTACAAAACTCTATTATGTCACTCGGTTGTGATTTTGTGCCACTGGACCAAATTATCATTGTCTCCCTAAATGGATTCAAAAGGCAAGTTGCAACTTGGCATAGCATGCAAACCGTTCCTCAGATCAATGAACCATCAGTTCCATTACACTCTTGGAACAAGATTCCATCTTGGGGGACCCCTCTCCTATGATTCCATTTCCCAAAAAAGTGTTTCTTAGAGGATCTCCAAAACTAGAGTTTTTCTCAGTGAGGCACAACGCAAATCCGACATAGGGGGTCTACTTTCAAGAACAATATGTTGGGAAATTGTGGGAATCGTGGTCCCATGGGAGTTGGCCATATTAACCTTATGGAGATTATGGAACTTAGTTACATCGCTTGATTGTGATTTTGTACCCACATACCAAATTTTCATTGTATCCCTGAATGGATTCAAGAGGAAAAAGGAAGATGCCATAACACACAAACCATGACTCAGATCGAGGAACCATCATTTCCATTGGAATATTGACACATGATTCCAGCTAGGGGGACCCCTCTGATGTGATTTTTTCACTTGTAAAAGTGTTTGTTAGAGGATCTCCTGATTTAGTGTTTTTCTCAGTGAGGAACAATGCAAATATGGAATAAGGGGTCAACTTTCACAACC
Source organism: Picea engelmannii (assembly GCA_009831015.1). Taxonomy (NCBI): domain Eukaryota; kingdom Viridiplantae; phylum Streptophyta; class Pinopsida; order Pinales; family Pinaceae; genus Picea; species Picea engelmannii. Next base: position 41,756 of record ML838004.1, on the reverse strand, counting down.
ACTATGTCAGGAAACTATGGGCATCGTGGTTGCATGGGTGTTTTCTATATGGACCTTCCCGACCTTATGAAACTCAGTTACATCACTCGGTTGTGATTTTGTGCCACCAGACCAAATTTTCATTGTCTCCCTGAATGACTTTAGGAGGAGATTTGAAACTCGACATAAAATGAAAATCGTGCCTCATGTCAATGAACCGACAGTTCCATTGGAATCCTGGCACTAGATTCCAGCTAGGGGGACCCCTCTCTTGTGATTCCATTGCATGGAAAAGTGCTTCTTAGAGGATCTTCAGAACTATAGTTTTTCTGAATGAGGCACAATGCAAATCCAACACAGGGGATCGAATTTCAAGACCCCTATGTCGAGGGATTGTGGGCATCATGGTCCCATGGGCGTTGGCTATAAAGACCTTCTGAAGCTTACAGAACTCAGTTACGTCACCTGATTTTGATTTCGTACCCCTAGACCAAATTGTCATTGTGTCCCTGAATGGCTTCAGGAGGCAAATTGAAACATGCCATAACACACAAACCATGCCTCAAATCGATGAAATGTTAGTTCCGTTGGACTCCTATCATGTGATTCCAGCTAGGGGGACCCCTCTCCTATGATTTCTTTGCCTGTAAAAGTGATT
>ML838004.1:24114-41019 GCA_009831015.1 Picea engelmannii | reverse complement strand
TCTTGGAATTTAAAGATTGTGTAAAAGTCATATTTATAGCAAATAACATTACTATGGTTAATATTGAGGTATATTGGTAAATTGCTAAATATGATGGTATTTAATTTGCAATGTAGACTTGTATCTAATTTATAATTTAGACTTGTATTTAACTTGTAGTTTAGACTTGTATCTATATTAGGCATGTATCTAAGTTGCATATTAGACGTGAACTTAATGATAATTCAGAATTGTGATTTATTGACTAAATTGTAAGTTAGTCTTGCTAATTAGACGGGTAACCAATGTTGAATTAGATTGTAAGTATTGACTAATTTAGACTGGTTTAATGGTTGGGTAGTTGGATAAGTTGTGTAATGGCTTGTGCTCTCTTGTTGATTTCATACCACGTCTTTCTGACCCGTTGCTTGGGGTATGTGTGTATCCTTTTTGTCATTTTTTGGCTCCTAGCGCATCAAAGTTATCTAGAGTCATTGGTCCATATAGGATGTGTTACACCAAGGTTATTTATGTGTCTATCACCTGGGGATGACATGACTCTTGATGAGGGGATCATGGCGCACCATATTGGATAGCGGCGAATGATAACTTGTCCAGAGTCGGTGCCTTCCGTGTGAGTGTTGTTGAGTGTTGTAAGTTTTGTTTTGGCGCATGGGTTGAATGCCTTCAAGCATTTGGTTCACGTGCCTTGAGGATCTTGTCTTTTTTCGTCAAGGATGTGGTATCTAGAGGGGGATTTTGTCCCTTAGTTGGTAGGCATGGTCATGTTGTGTCAGGAAGGTAGTTGTTTCCCCTTGTTTCTGTACGCATGTTTTTCCCAATTGCCCTTGCGTCTGTGCGTGGAGTCATAGTTTCCTATTGACTGGATTGTGTTCTTGCGTTCGCCGTCAGTTGTGTGGTTAAAATGTTGTCATCATTGCCTTCTTGCTTTAAAACAAAAACAAATTCTGCACTTCTACTTCGCTTGTAGTCAAAATGAAGGGGTCGTTACAAACATTCAAACTCCAATGTTCATCAGTTGGAATATCCATTACTTCTGGGCTAAGCATGGGATTTGTTACTTACAATTAAAATGTGCCTTCCAACATATGCACAAACGAACATGGTTTTCTACAATATTTTTCTATCCACCATTGGAGAGGGACATTATAGTCACTACACAACCATGACATGTCTTCCTAGCTTTCTAATAGTAATGAGATTTCTCATTTTCTTCTACCTGAGAGTGCATAATTCTACTTCAGTTCCTCTTTCTAAATTTTTTATTTGAGGAATTAATTATATAGTTGATTATTTGGCACAGGGAGGATGTTATATGTCAGTTTACATTGGTCCCATAGGTTGTAAATACATGACAATATTTTGGTTTTGAAATATGCAAGGATTGTTACCATCTTTCCTGTAGCATATAGGGAATACTTAACAAAAAATTATAAGACATCGTAAATGATATTGTTTTCCCAAAATGTTAAGAAGAATATCATTTACTACTATGTCCCAACATTGTTGTTAAGGTATAAATCTATAGCTTCATGAATCGTATAAATTCCTTCACAAAAAACATTTTTAAGAAGAATGGGTGTAATGTCTTTCATACCTATTACAGGTTGATGCATTCCAATGATAATTATTACCTCATCTAGTGCAATGTTTTTATCTTGGCTTTTATTATCATTTCTAGTCATAACATACAACTTATTCTCATTTTTTTTGATAAATAGATTGGTTCTCAAATCAATATGTGTACAGCCCTTGATAATGGATAGTACATTAGACTATTCTCATATAACTCCTGAGTCAATTATGCTTCCATGAACCTTAATAGACCTATGATGGTGGAAGGCTAACTTCTTGGCCTTGAGACAAAAAATATTCATTTGAGTATTCAACTTGGAATTATTCCACTCTAACTAAAATGTGGAATTATAAACCCTTTCACTTAGGCCCTCAATAGAAGAAAATGTTTTTTCTCTTAGGAAATTAGTATGATCATGAGCAAGATGAACCACATATTCAATGCATTTGAATTCATGATTGACACATTTTCCCTCTAGAATATATTGTTGTGCATGCCAATTTGGCATGCACAACAACCAATGCTTCAAAATGATAAAGGATGGAGTCTAGACAACAGGGCACCAAATCGTTGTAATCACACTTCAATATGTTGAACATATTGCAAATGCCAAACAAAACTTATGGAAGAAAATAGGTCACTAAAGGAATCATAAAATAGTATAATTAATCATCAGTGGCCCCATTACCAAGAATACTTGTACATGTGCACTTAAGAAGACAATGAAAATAACAAACTAGTTTCCCAAGGTCCCTAGTCTATCAACAATGTTGCAAGGATTGCAAGTTTTGGATGAAACACAAAAAACCAATTTAACACATTATTCAATATGTTTTATGATGATAAGAAATAAATTAAAATAACTAGTACAATAGTTTGATGGGAGATGCAAGGGTCCGTAGAAGCTATGATGTAGGATACACAAAGTTTCCAATGACAACAAAATTGTAGGTGAGGAAACAAAGAAGGTAGGTGGAAGCCACAACAAAGAGAATGACAAGGAATGAAGGACAAATGAACAACTAGACCTACATTATACTATGAACTCATAATTCTTTTCAATTGGTGGAAATGGATATGAAGACCCTAACAAAAAGTATGATCCCAAAAAGACTTTAGTTGATTTAGACATGGATCCTAGGCATGAAGGAAAATAACATGATCAAAGAGATGATAGAGGTTCCAACATATAAATGGGACATGAACACCTAAGAGAAATAGAGGACACCACGCATATAGAAGGTGTGAACTAAGTAAAAAGTTAACTATGCCACATCAATAGAAACAATTGAGGTGCTCACAAACAATACTAAGTATGTTGAAGACATACATAATAAGATCCAACAAAACTATGACAACATGTAATTTATCATAATAGATACCTAAGATAACATCTACAATGTTGTTGTAGTTAGGCACCACACAGAGAGAGGATGAAACAAGAGTTGCACACAATCACATAGATACTTCAATGCAAAACATTAAACTTCTATCACACATGAACACCTTGGTGGGGATACACTCCACAACCTCACAATATATAGACATACATGTGTAATATTCAAAAGAATTGATAAGGAAACACAAGGCTTTGGGCATGTAAATTGTCAACAAGATCATTAGAGCAATGAAAATCAACTTATAGACATAAAGGGACTTTCATATTTCCCAAAATTAGTTAGGCCATGTTGCAAACGAAAGATATAATTTAAGGAAAAAAATTCCAATAGTGGTAGATCAACTTGAATAGGTCTATGCAAAATCATGCTCATGTGGCCAATAATATAAGCAACAGTCTTAGAGGGAAATGATATAAGTAAAGGGGAACTTATATTGATGTTATTGGACAGGTTGTAGGAATCCTATTATAGATTACAATATCGAGAAACTAACCTTTAGAGCGAACTATATTTAGAACACACACAAGGAGATTCTCAAGTAAAAGCCTTAGTGGAGAGTATAGATCCATTGACACAGTAGATGGGATAGGTAAGAACACAACTCAATGTTGTAATCAAATATAGTATCGAATTACACCCATCAATCACTAATTGGTCAAACATCAAGAGGGAAATAATGACATCAATGGACACCCTAAAATGATAAGGTGAAACTACTACAAGTTGAAGTGGAGACAACCTTGGATCCAATAGTTAGGAAACATCAATTGCATGAGATAAATGAGCTAGACAATCAAATGGATAAAATATTTACAGTTCCAAACCAAGTGCAACAAGAATTGTGCTGGTTTAGTTCAATGACTATGAAGAAATGTAGGGAATTACTACAACTCAACTCATCACAAACTTAGAAAAAAAAGTGTAGATCAAATAAAGGAACAATAGTTCATTTCTAGAGCTCAAATAGTCCCATACAAATGGTTTCAATAGTTATCCACTTTAAAAGAGTTCTAGGAAAAGTTGGTGAAGGTGGTACTAGAGTTATCACCTTCATTTGGAACTATAGAAGATCCAAACAACTGAAGTTAACTCAAGGATGTGCCAACGTGTGTGCTTGGGAATTATTATCCCCTTTGATTTTCTTGAAGACATGGGGGTTCCATATTAGAATACAACTAAATCTAGGTTGCACCACCTAAATTATAGACCATTGGAAGGAACAAATAGGATCAGGGGTCATAGGAAGTGAGAGCTAGGATATCAGATCAAGATGTTTAGTTTTGAGGAAAAAAGTGGTGTAAGACTGTAAAATGATAGATATGCATGAGCTAGTGAACTAGTAGATACCATTAGTTGCATTAGCAATAATCCAATGAAATATGTGAACCTTACTACCTAAGGTCACATCTATTTATTTGTAAATTATTTGGCCTATTTTGGGTTTAGTTTAGGTTGGACTATGAAGGATTAATTTTGGGGATGTTGTATCTCTAGAGAATCTTGGAGAAAAATAGAGTGGATCCAAAATAATTTTATAAATTATAATCTCGAAATTAAAGGAAATACATCCTATCCTATCCTCCTAATTAAAGAGTTGCTTTCCTCTATTGAGTGCACATCCATGATTAGGTAATTAGTGAGAGTGTAGAAGAACAAGATAAACAACATGGATGACAAGAATATCACTAAAGTTGCTTAAAAATATAGCTAAAACAACCGGCGACTCAAGTGGGTATGGCATCAAGATGGGATGAAAAAAAACCTTATTGTTTGTTGTGCATGCCAATTTGTCATGCAAAACAACCATAACAACCCTATGGTTGTTGTGCCTGCATGTCAAGTCTACACGTCATCCCACATTGTCAAGGAATGTCATGTCACATTGGGTAGGGACATATGATACTCAAATTGTCTCCAAAAAGGTAAAAATGACACTTGGACTCCTAGCACCGAATTCCAGTTAGGGGGAGCCCTCTCCTATGATTTTCTTCCCCAGAAAAGTGTTTCTTAGAGGATCTTCGAAACTAGAATTTTTCCCAGTGAGGCACAATGAAAATATGGAACATGGGGTCAACTTTCAAGATCCTTGTGTCAGGTGATTGTGGGAATATTGGTCCCATTGGTGTTCACCATATAGACCTTCCAGAGCTTACAGAACTCAGTTATGTTGCTCGATTGTGATTTTGCACCACCAGAACAAATTGTCATTGTGTCCTTGAATGGCTTTAGGAGGAAAATTACAGCACACCATAACACACAAACCATTCCTCAGATCGATGAACCGTAAGTTTTTTTGGACTCTTTGAACTGGATTCCAGCTAGGGGGACCCCTTTCCTGTGATTTCGTTGCCCGTAAATGTTTTTTTTAGAGGATCTCCAGAACTAGGGTTTTTCTCAGTGAGGCACAATTCAAATCCGACACAGGGGGTCGACTTTCACAACCCCTATGTCGAGCGATTGTGGGAACTATGGTCGTGCAGTAATTGGCCATACAGACCTTCCATAGCTTATGAAACTCAGTTACGTCGCTCGATTGTGATTTTGTGCCACCGTACCAAATTATTTGTCTCCCTAAACGACTTCAAGAGGCGAGTTGCAACTCAACATAACACACAAAATGTGCCTCAGATCAATGAACCATTAGTTCCATTAGGATCCTAGCACCAGATTCCATCTTGGGGTACCCATCTCCTATGATTCTAGTGCCCATAAAAGTGTTTCTTAGAGGATCTCCAAAACTAGAGTTTTTCTCAATGAGGCACAATGCAAATCCGACATAGGGGGTTAACTTTCAAGACCCATGTGTCGGGCGATTTTGGGCATCGTGGTCCCATGGGAGTTGGCCATACAGACCTTTTGGATCTTATGGAACTCAGTTATGTCGCTCGATTGTGATTTTGTACCCCCATATCAAATTGTCATTGTGTCCCTGAATGGCTTCAAGAGGAAAATTGAAACGTGCCATAACACACAAAACATGCCTTGGATCGATGAACCTTCAATTCCGTTGGACTCCTGTGATTTTTTTTCCCGCAAAAGTGTTTGTTAGAGGATCTCCGAAACTAAGGTTTTTCTTAGTGAGGCATAATGCAAATCCGAAACTGGGGGTCGACTTTCACAGCCCCTGTGTCAGGTAATTGTGGGCACCGTGGTCATTGTCCATATGGACCTTTTGAATCTTACAAAAATCAGTTATGTTTCCCGGTTGTGATTTTGTGCCCCAAACCAAATTTTCATTGTCTCCCTAAATGACTTTGGGAGGCAAGTTTAAACTCGGCATAACACACAAACCGTGGATCAGATCGATGAAACGTCAATTCTGTTGGATTCCTAACATCGGATTCCAGCTAGGGGGAGTCCTATCCTATGATTTTGATGCCTAGAAAAATGTTTCTTATAGGATCTCCAGAAAGAGAATTTTTCCTAGTGAGGCACAATGAAAATCCAGAATAGGGGGTCAACTTTCAAGACCCCTGTGTCGGGTGATTGTGGGCATCATGGTCCCATGGGTGTTGGCCATATAGACATTCCATATCTTATGAAACTCAGTCACATCACTTGATTTTGATTTTACCCCCAGAGAAAATTGTCATTGTGTCCCTGAATGGCTTTAGGAGGTGAATTGCAACACGCCATAACATGCAAAGAATGCCATAGATTGATGAACCATCAGTTCCTTTGGACTCTTATCACTGTATTCCAACTAGGGGGGCCCCTCTCCTATGATTTCGTTGCCTGCAAAAGTGTTTGTTAGAGGATATCCAGAACTAGAGTTTTTCTCAATGAGGCACAATGAAAATCTAGCACAGGGGGTCGACTTTCACAACCCCTGTGTTGAGAAATTGTGGGCACTGTGGTCATGTGGGAATTGGCCATACAAACCTTCCATAACTTACAAAACTCTATTATGTCACTCGGTTGTGATTTTGTGCCACTGGACCAAATTATCATTGTCTCCCTAAATGGATTCAAAAGGCAAGTTGCAACTTGGCATAGCATGCAAACCGTTCCTCAGATCAATGAACCATCAGTTCCATTACACTCTTGGAACAAGATTCCATCTTGGGGGACCCCTCTCCTATGATTCCATTTCCCAAAAAAGTGTTTCTTAGAGGATCTCCAAAACTAGAGTTTTTCTCAGTGAGGCACAACGCAAATCCGACATAGGGGGTCTACTTTCAAGAACAATATGTTGGGAAATTGTGGGAATCGTGGTCCCATGGGAGTTGGCCATATTAACCTTATGGAGATTATGGAACTTAGTTACATCGCTTGATTGTGATTTTGTACCCACATACCAAATTTTCATTGTATCCCTGAATGGATTCAAGAGGAAAAAGGAAGATGCCATAACACACAAACCATGACTCAGATCGAGGAACCATCATTTCCATTGGAATATTGACACATGATTCCAGCTAGGGGGACCCCTCTGATGTGATTTTTTCACTTGTAAAAGTGTTTGTTAGAGGATCTCCTGATTTAGTGTTTTTCTCAGTGAGGAACAATGCAAATATGGAATAAGGGGTCAACTTTCACAACCACTATGTCAGGAAACTATGGGCATCGTGGTTGCATGGGTGTTTTCTATATGGACCTTCCCGACCTTATGAAACTCAGTTACATCACTCGGTTGTGATTTTGTGCCACCAGACCAAATTTTCATTGTCTCCCTGAATGACTTTAGGAGGAGATTTGAAACTCGACATAAAATGAAAATCGTGCCTCATGTCAATGAACCGACAGTTCCATTGGAATCCTGGCACTAGATTCCAGCTAGGGGGACCCCTCTCTTGTGATTCCATTGCATGGAAAAGTGCTTCTTAGAGGATCTTCAGAACTATAGTTTTTCTGAATGAGGCACAATGCAAATCCAACACAGGGGATCGAATTTCAAGACCCCTATGTCGAGGGATTGTGGGCATCATGGTCCCATGGGCGTTGGCTATAAAGACCTTCTGAAGCTTACAGAACTCAGTTACGTCACCTGATTTTGATTTCGTACCCCTAGACCAAATTGTCATTGTGTCCCTGAATGGCTTCAGGAGGCAAATTGAAACATGCCATAACACACAAACCATGCCTCAAATCGATGAAATGTTAGTTCCGTTGGACTCCTATCATGTGATTCCAGCTAGGGGGACCCCTCTCCTATGATTTCTTTGCCTGTAAAAGTGATTCTTAGAGGATCTCCAGAACTAGTGTTCTGCTTAGTGAGGCATAATGCAAATCTAGCACAGGGGGTTTAATTTCATAGCCCATGTGTCGAGTTATTGTGGGCACCGTGGTTGCATGGGCATTGGCTATATGGACCTTCCAAAGCATACAGCACTTAGTTACGTCCCTCGGTTGTGATTTTTTTCCACCAAACCAAATTGTCATTGTCTCCCTTAATGGCTTCAGGAGGCGAGTTGAAACTCGACATAACATGCAAACCATGCCGCATTTCGGTGAACCATCAGTTCCATTGGACTCCTGGCACCAGATTCTAGTTAGGGGGACCCCTCTCCTATGATTGTGTTTCCTGAAAAAGTGTTTCTTAGAGGGTCTCTAGAACTATAGTTTTCTTAGTGAGGCACAATGCAAATCTGGCACAGGGGGTCAACTTTCAAGACCCTTGTGTTGGGATATTTTTGGCATCGTGGTCCCATGGGAATCGGCCATATGGACCATCCATAGTTTACAAAACTTAGTTATGTCCCAATTGTGATTTTGTACCCTAGAAAAAATTGTCATTGTGTCCTTGAATGGCTTTAGGAGGCGAACTGTAACACGCCATAACATGCAAACCATGCCTCATATTGACGAGTCGTTGGCTCCGTTGGACTCTTGGAATGGGATTCCAGCTAGGGGGACCTCTCTCATGTCATTCCATCACCTGTAAAAGTGTTTTTTAGAGGATATCTAGAACTAGGGATTTTCTTAGTGAGGCATGATGAAAATATGACACAGGGGGTTGAATTTCACAACCCATGTTGATCCGGATTATTTTCAGCACGAAATGAGATCGGAGATATAATAAAGAAATGCTCAGAGATATCGCAGATATTCAATAATGTAGCAGAAATGTATTAGAGATGCAAACATAAATAAATATATATAGTAATACACAATTTATATTAATGAAAGAAATGTACAGAGACTGTAAAAATACAGAGTGAAAGACTCACTAGAATGGTGGCAGCTTATCTCTGAGAAGAGATGTGATGGCTACCTGCATTCGCAAGAAGATGATTACAATGAGGCTCTGAAGGCATTTTTACAATAAACAGGAATGCAAAAAACCCTAGACATCCAAAAACCTAACCCTAGGAGATGAAGCGCCAAAATTCATCTGGGCCCTGTTTAGGTAAGTTAGTACATCAACTTCCTGGGGTCGTAGCTTTTGCTCAGGATCTCTGTTTTAGGCGTATGATAGCTCGTTGGAAAGGTATCATTGAGGAGATTCATTTTGGGGTCTTAATCATGCCTTTGACTATCATTTAGAACCTCTATCTCAAAAATCCTTCATTTAGGCCCTCAAAATGGCCCCGGAAGTTAAAACCTGCTAAAAATAGTAAATTGCCAAAATTGTCATAAAACTGTTTTGAGCCAGTTAGAAAAGGTGGGTGGCTGTTGATTAAGATTGGTTGTCATTGATGCCAACCCTTAAAGAAAGACCTGTAGAAAAAAGGTTTGGGTAATGGACCCAATATTTTTTGATGTAAATATGACTCATTATTGTTTTGTCATTGTTGATAAGAAGTGAATATGGATGAACTCCAAACTGGTCCCCTTATGGTGAAAGCCCTCATGGTAAGACACTTTGTGGAGTAAGAGAACCCATGCTTAATTGTCGAATAATGAGATGAAGGAAAGTTATTTTGTAAGGGAAAATATCCTATATGGATAGTGCTTGTCATTTGATTTCCGGTGGTATGTGGAATGTTACATAATTCCTCATGGTTAGAGAGTTATGGCCATGAGAAGTTGGAGACCCCGGGTTTGGGTAATGGAACCAAGTTTGTTTGATGAGTAATGGTATGAGTTATGATATATTTTCAGATAATACTATTATATATGTATAGTACATGTTATGCCATTTCTGGTGGTATGTAGAATTTCACATAGCTCCTCACGGTTTGAGAGTTATGGCCTTACGAAGTTGGAGGACCCTCATATGTCATCTAGAAGCCCCAAAAGGTCAAAGTAATCAAAGTGGTTTAAGAGATTTTAAAAGGTAATTAATAAAGTGAAGTGATAAGTGTATTATAATTCAAAGTGAATACAAAATAAATTATTTCAATAATAAATTTAATGGAGAAATTAGAAGTGGACCCAACCCTAAAATAAGGAAAGTGGGTCAAGTGACCTAGAAGATGTTTTTAAGGAAGCTACTTGGAGAGTATAAATAAGAGGAAAGGCTCTCTCATTTGAATCACACTTGAGAATATTGAATATCTATATGTGTCTGAGGCAAACAAGGATATTTAAACCGGAATTCTGAGTGAAGGTGAAGAAAAGAAGGCTGAAATGCAAGGAAGGATAAATTCTTTTGATGGTGCTTTCTAAGGTATGTTATTTTCAGGTCATCTCACCATTGTCGCTATAAGTTTTTTTCTATAATGATTAAGACCATGAAATTTCTATGCAAGTGATAAAACATATCCAAGTATCTATAAAAAAAAATTCATCTTGTGGGTCGTTCTATTTTTGGAGTTAAACTCCGTGGAAAATAGGGTTTGTGGCCAGTCCTGAAACTAGTCAAAATCAAGTGTTTCGGGTAAAAATGTCATAAATTCTTCATAACAGATCCAAATTCAGTGAGACAAAATTTGTTGGTTAGGGTAAGTTATTTATTATTATGTGTAATATTTTCAGATCATTTTGTTAAATATTTTGTGCAGGGAACGCTCTACAATGTCGCTCTCTAAAATAATCCAGAATTCAGCAAGGTATGCCATTTTTGCTATAACTCCTTTTTGAGAGGTTCCAAGTAGTGACACTTGGAGGAATTGCATTAAACACACTGAAGAACATTTTGTATGAGTTTCATATCTTTATACATTACAGGTTCAAAGTTATGATTACTTCAAGTTAGGGTTGTTGACTAATCCAAAACTAGGCATGTGAGACTAAAGAAAAGTTTGATGAAAATGATAGTATCTTGTTTTTAAATTTAAGGAAGGTTTATAGGAATGTGATCATATACACCAGGTCTATTATAGAGCTACAAATCAGATTTGGATAATGAAATTGATGAGGGATTTTGGTTGTGGTACATGTTGAGTACATGGTTGAGACAAGTAGTTGATGAGTTGGTGCACATACATGAGGTGTATAGTTGATGATGTTGGTACATATTGATGAGTCATAGTTGATGAGTAGTTGACACATGATTGGTACATACTTGGTACATGGTTGGATGCACTTGTTTATGGTACAGTTTGATTACAGGTTGGTGCATGGTTGATGCACTTGTTTATGGTACAGGTTGATTACAGGTTGAGGTACAAGTTGATGCATGGTTTAGATTTATTGGTACAGGTTTATAGTGGTATATATGAAAGTGATAGTGTGACAGTGGTTCAATCATTCTACTTCTACTTCAATGTGGTGGGACGGGGAAAGGATAGGTGGTTGTAGCCGGAGAACATTGGGGGTTGTAGCCTCCCTCTAGTTGTAGCCAGAGAATTGGGGAGTTAGAGCTTCCCTTAGCTTGTATCCTGAGAAACTAGGGGGTTGGAGCCTCCTTCCAGTTGCAGCAGGAAAAAAAAGGAAGTTGGTGCTTCCAATGAATTTATTTCTTCAAGACATATAAGAAAAAACATTCCGTGGTTTTCTCCCAATTTGGGTTTCCACATAAAACACTGGTGTACTGTGTATTTGTGTGATTTTTTATTTCTTACATCTCATTATTGGATAATAATTCTACATTGATATAACATTTGAAGAAAAAGGATTATAATTACACTATTACTAATTCACCCCCCCTCTCAGTAATCCAACAATTGGTATCAGAGACGGTTACTTCAGAAATTAGTTTAACCACTGAAAGGTAGATCATGGAGAGTACCAACTCGTATAAAAATGGAATACCACATTTTGATGGATAGAAGTATGCTTTTTGGAGCATAAGGATGAAGGCATATATACAGGAACATGGATTTCAAGTTTGGCAATCAATTGTATATGGATACACAACACCAATAGTTCCACCAACAAATGACAAAGCAGTGAAACTCGGTGAGAATAATTCCAAAGCCATAAATGCACTTTTGAATGGTCTCAGTGATATGGTATTCACCAAAGTTGCACATTGTAAATCTACTAAAGAGATTTCGGACAAGCTTCGAAATATTTATGAAGGATATTCAAAAGTCAAAGAAGCAAAGCTTCAAACTTATAGAGGTCAATTCGAACAACTAAAAATGAAGGAAGATGAAGATGTCGCAGCCTACTTCTTACAAGTCGATGAAACAGTAAATGCAATCATAGGATTGGGAGAAAAAATCGAAGAATCTGTAATTGTTCAAAAGGTACTAAGATCTCTTCCTATGAGATTGAACCCTAAGATATCAGCACTAGAAGAAAGATCAGATCTAAAATCAATAAGCATGGACGAACTACTTGAAATATTCACAGCATATGAGATGAGAACTGAACAGGAAAATCCAAATGTAAAAGAAGCAGCCTTCAAGGCATCCAAAAGATCAAAGAAAAAGAAAAAGGAACAAGAAGAATATAGCAGCAACAATGACATCTCGGAAGATGATGAAGAAGTGGCCAACTTCGTCAAAAGATTGAACAAGGGAACCAACAGTAGGTACAGAGGTAAGATTCCTTTAATTTGTTTTAATTGTGATGGTATTGGTCATTTTTCTAACAAATGTACTCATAAGAAAAAGAGAAATGATGAAGGTTACTCAAAAGGCAGACAAACATATAAAGGTAAAATAAATACAAAGAAAGTTTTTAAGAAAAACTTTTGCACCAAAGAAGACATATCATCATCAGATGAAGATGAAGTCAGTGACAATGAAACAGGGATAGTTCTATTCATTGCAGTATAAGACTCTGATAAAGAAGACTCCGAAGAAGAATATGAAGAAGCTTATGAAGAAGAAATTGAAGAGGCAGAAGTTGACTTCCGAGAAGAATTAATGAGTGCCATAGAATTTATCAGAAGAGAAAAGAAGAAAAACAAGAAACTACAAGCAGAACTAGATAAGAAAAAAGACACTCAAGAACTAGAACAAATGATCACAAAATTGAAGGTTCAAATAGAAGAAGAGAAAAGAATTGAAGAAGAACTCAAAGAACAACTAGAAGGAAAGGATAGGATCATTGGAAACCTAGAAGCAGAGATTGTCACACTAAGAAAGGATATTCAAAATAAAAATATGAAGAATAGCTCAAAAGTTCTGGATGACATTATCAACAGTCAAAAATCTTATCTTGACAAGTTCGGACTTGGATAGAATCAGACAGAAAAGGGATCAAGCTCCAAAACAACAGAGCAAGAAAAAAATCCAAAACGTTATGCAGAAACAATCAAAGGGGATAAAAATATATACAAGGAAGATTATAGGGACACTCCTCCACCGAGAAGATTTAGATTTCATAATCAACAACAAATAGACAGGCCTCAAGAAGAAGAAGGATTCATAAGAGCACATCCTTTCATAAGATATTCAACTACCAGGTATCAAACTATATTTTTTGGTTTATGTTATGCATGTAATAATTTTGGACATAAAGCTATAAATTGCAGAGATAACAACAGGAACAATAACTACTTTGAGAGGCATACACAAAGGGGTTATTCAAGAAGACCTAGTGAAACACAGAGAAGAAGTTACAACAGGTTTGAATCTTTGAGCACTGAAGTGGAATGCTACAAATGTAACAATTTTGGACGCATGGCCAAAAATTGCAGAATGATAGTCCCTCCTAAAGAATCTCAATAGAGTCACAAACAAGAACCTCAGAAAATGACATGGACAAGAAAGCAAGATCAGTATAGCAATGAAGAATGCACAGTCGCTCTACAAGCTAAACAGAAGAAACGTGGTTGGTATGTTGACAGTGGATGTTCAAAACACATGACAGGTAATAGAGACAAGTTTCTTACATTACGAAAGGAAAGAGATGGATCAGTCTCCTTTGGAAATTATGATTTATCCAAAATCATTGGAAAAGGCATAGTCTGAATTGGGAACAAGAATGAAAAGGCAGAAAATGTTCTACTAGTGGAAGATATGAAACATAATATTTTAAGTGTGATTCAAATGTGTGACCAAGGACATAAAGTTACTTTCAATTCACAAAAGTGTGAGATAAGAAAAGAAGGTTCAGGAAAATTGGTTGCTACAGCTGCAAGAACTTCAAGCAACATATATGTGTTAAGCAAAATTGGAAACGAAAAGTGTTTTCAAGGAAATGAAGATGAAAGTTGGCTATGGCACAGAAGAATGGGTCACATGCATTTTGATAACCTTGTCAAAGTCAGTGAAATATAAGCAGTCAGAGAAATGCCCCAGATCACGAAACCAACCAACACTTTATGCAAGCATTGCCAACAAGGAAAGAAAACAAAGACCAGGTTCAAATCAAAGGAGTATTCAACAAAAAAACCACTGGAAATTGTGCATATTGATCTAGTTGGAACAACTACAACAAAAGTCTTAAAAGGTGAGAGATACTTTATGTTATTAGTTGATGATTATACAAGAATGACTGCAGTTTGTTTTCTCAAGAAAAAATCAGAAGCCTTTGAAAATTTCAAGATCTACAAGGAAATGGTTGAAAATGAGATGGATTCAAGAATCAAATGCTTAAGATCGGATAATGGAGGAGAATTCAACTCAAAGGAATTTATGGACTACTGCAGCAATCATGGAATAAAAAGGCAATTCTCTATCGCTAGGACACCTCAACAGAATGGAGTTGTTGAAAGAAAGAACATGACAGTATAAGAAATGGCTCGAACAATGATAATGGATTCAAAGTTGACAGATATGTTTTGGACACAGGCAGTGCATACAACAGTTCACATTCAAAACAGAGTAATGCTCAGAAACAACACTGATAAAACTCCATACGAGCTATGGAAAGGAAGACCAACAAATGTGAAGCACTTCAGAGTGTTTGGAAGCAAATGCTACATCAAAAGAGAAGATGGAAGAATGAGAAAGTTTGACTCTCATTTGGACAAAGGAATACGTGTTGGTTACTCAAGTACAGGGAAAGCATACAAGTGTTACAATATAAGATTAAACAAAGTTGTGGAAAGCATCAATGTAACAATTGATGAAACAGACAGACCAGAATCAAAGAAAGAAGAAAACAAATCAATGGAACAACTTTTTGAAGAAGAAGATGAAAAAGAAGAAGAAGAGGAAGATGAAGATGAAGAGAATACGACATAATTAGAAGAGCAAGTTTAGCAAGTATCTCCAAAGACACCTAGAAAACGAGTACAGAAGAATCATCCTTTAGATAAGATTATTGGAAACAAAGATGCAGGAGTTGAGACTAGAAGAAAAATCCATTCACCAGATCAAACACACCTAGCACTCTTATCTACAATTGAACCAAACTGTTTTGAAGAAGCCAACAAGCATGAATTTTGGAATAAGGCCATGGATGAAGAATTGGATCAAATAGAGAAAAATGACACTTGGGAATTGGTTCCAAGACCAAAGAATAAGAATGTGATCAACACAAAATGGGATTTCAGGAATAAATTGAATGAAGATGGATAGGTTACAAGGAACAAAGCTATATTGGTATGTAAATGATATGCAAATATTGAAGGAATCGACTTTGAAGAGACATTTTCCCCAGTTACCAGAATGGAAGCAATCTGTTTGCTTTTAGCTTATGCGTGCTCCAAAAATGTTAAAGTATATTATATGGACATAAAATCAGGTTTTCTAAATGGGGAACTTGAAGAAGAAGTCTACATTGAACAACCAGAAGGATTTCAATTGTCAGAGAACACAGACCATGTGTGTAAATTAAAGAATGTCTTGTATGGTCTAAAACAGGCTCTTAGAGCATGGTACTCCAGACTGGATAAGTATCTGCAGTAGGCAGGGTTCAGAAAAGGAAGTGCAGACAACAAAATCTACATCAAGGTAAGTCAAGGTAATATTTTGTTAATTGAAGTTTATGTTGATGATATTATTTTTGGTAGTGATGATGACAGGTTAAACCAAAAATTTGCAAAAGACATGCAGAATGAATTTGAAATGTCGTTACTTGGAGAACTATCCTTCTTTCTGGGATTTCAGATATGTCAAAGAAACCAAGGAATTTTCATTTCTCAAACCAAGTATATCAGAGAAATGCTAAAGAGGTTCAGAATGGAAGATTGCAAACCAATTATCACTCCCATGCAAACTAGTTGTAAGTTGAGAAAAGATGATGATTCAAAGTCTACAGATCAGAGGCAATATAGGTCAATGATTGGTAGCCTACTATATGTGACAACATCCATACCAGATGTAATGTAGGCAGTTGGATAGGTGGCACAATTTCAAGTAGCACCAAAGGAATCACATGTATTAGCAGTGAAGAGGATCTTCAGATATCTCAAAGGAACAAAAGAGTTTGGATTATGGTATCCAAAAGGAAAAGATCTATCACTTATTGCCTACACATATGTAGATTGGTAAGGTTGTATTGATGACCGACGAAGCACCAGTGGAGCAACGTTCTTCTTAGGTGAGTGTTTGGTATCATGGCTAAGAAAGAAACAATCATCGGTATCTCTATCTATAGCCGAGGCAGAGTATATTGTAGCAGCATCATGTTGTACACAGGTTCTTTGGATGAAACAAACTTTGATAGATATACAGGTTGAGTATGATGAGCCCATTCCAATATATTGTGATAATACAAGTGCCATCAATATCTCAAAAAACCCGGTGATGCACTCCAAGA